>RJWM01026862.1:0-27536 GCA_004363535.1 Dasyprocta punctata | reverse complement strand
GGTTTGGTGCGGGCAGGACCGGATGCTCCTTCCCGTCATTCACAGTGAGCTGCCTCAGCCGCCGCAGCCGTCGCAGATGGACCTGCTGGGGCTGACACAGGGCCACGTCTGTCCCGGCGCTGGGCCTCGGGGTCAGCGCCTGCCCGCACCGGCAGAGAAGCCAGGGGCTCGGCGGGCGGCTCCTCCAGGTCTGGAACTTTTGACTTCCCGGCTCCGCAGTGAGCGTTTGTAGACCACAGGAATTTTGTTAAGTCAGAAGAGGGAACTGTGTCAGCACGGAGCTAGCTGCAGCCAGGGGACAAAGTGGCTTCAACTTTACTCCTGAGTAACAACCAGGATCAACAAGAACGACTAAACCCGAGGCCCATAAAACCATCCGTATTAGATCATAAAGCCATCCATTCTCCTGCACTAGCAAACGTGAGGAGCCAGGAGCCGTGCCTCCGGCCAAGGCCTCCTGTAAGCAGCAGATTAACCCCGTGAGCCGGGAGGCCGCACATTCACACCTGCAGTAGCAACGGAATAAGAAACTATAATTCAAGAGCCAGGTGCGCCGGTGCACATCTGTAACCCCAGCACTCTGGGAGGCTGATGCAGGAGGATTGCAAGTTGGAGCCCAGCCTGGCTAACTTATCAAGGCTCTGTTTCAAAATTTTAAAAAGGAAGGGGGTGTGGTTCAGTGGGAAGGCCCTGGGTGCAGTCCCCAGTATCATTGCTGGATGTGGTGGTGCACACCTGTAAAGTCTGGGCTTGGCAGGCTGAGGCAGGAGGATCTCTGTGAGTTCAAGGCCAGCCTGGGCTACACAGCAAGATCCTGTCTCAAAAAAAACACAAAACGAAAAATGGGCTCACTTTGACAACACAGACACTAAAATTGGAACCATATAGAGATTATCATGGCCCTGTACAAAAACCAAAAATGAATATATTTTTTGAAATTAAAATTAAAAATAAGAGAGGATTGGACCGTGTATCACTGGGCTGGGAAAGATAAGAAGTCAAAGTATAGTGTCTACTGAATATATATCACTTTTATTCTACAATAATGTTAAATAATCATAGGTGGGCCGGGAATATAGCTCAGTGGCATAAGCGCCCACCTGGCAAGCACAAGGTCATGAGTTTGATCCCTGGTACCAAAACAAACAAACAAACAAAAATCATAGTTCGGGGGCTGTCTGCAACTCTAAACATCAGTAGTGGAAAACAATTTGGAGAAACCCTAGACTACACAGAAAATGGGAACTTCAAAATATCATTCCTGTCCTCAGAGAGATGAGCAAACTTTTTACCGGGGATTGAACTCACAACCTCGCGCCTGCCAGACAGGTGCTTAAGTCACTGAGCCAAACTCCCGGCCCTGGTTTTTTGAGGCAGGGTCGCACTGTGTAGCTCAGGCCGGCCTTGCACTCGCGTGATAGCCCAAGCCGGCCTCGAACTCACAATGCTCCTCCTACCTCAGCCTCCCGAGTGCTGGGATTAAAGGCGTGCGCCATCACGCCCGACTGAGCAAACATTTTATTCATGAAACAAGACGGAATGTCTCAGAATAGATTTCAAAAAAATATCCAGCTCTTAGCAATTAAAACAACAAAAGCAAAATGCATGAGCCGTAGCCGTTACTTTGTGTGCCACCTAATAAGAACACTGAGCAGCGTACGGTTCAAGGCTGAGCATTACAGATCTGGCCTTTTGAAAAATACTTCTGACACTACTTGTAAATAGATGTATTGTGTATCATCCTTGTGTGTCTATAAAAGCAAATATATACAAAATGTCTTATTTAAGGAATTCTTTTTGTTTGTTTTCTTTGTTTTTTTCTGTTTCTTTCTGAGGCAGGGTCTCACTGTGTAGCTCAGGCTGGCCTTGAAATTTGTGGCGATCCTCCTGCCTCAGCCTACCACGTTCTGGGATCACAGGTGTGCACCATCACACCCAGCTACTTAAGGAGTTCTTAAATATCTTCATGTTTGAAGTCTGCCTTCTGAAACTACTTCCCTGCTCGGGATCGTTGCTATCTTTTCTCCTCATTCAGTATCTTGCTCCACACAGCTAAGAATGTTGACGAGGCACCAGTTTTTCGTTATCCAACTGCTCCACTCCGGCCTTGGGGATTTTACAGAGCTATTTGTACCTATTTTTCTAATTTTGAAACCAGCATTCCATTTCATTTTGGCTGAACCACAGTCTCATCTTGTCTCCATCCATTCCCGCGCCGCAGGTCTCGCACTGCCGCTGCTTGGGCTCCCGGTGGCCGGGAGGGATCTCTCCCGCGCCTGTCCCTGGGCTCCCCTGCTTCCAGCCGCGTTTCTGACCCTCGAGGGCTGATGGCGAGGCCACTGTGCCAAGCCCGGGCGCGGTCACCTCGGGTGCCACCACGTGCGGGACGGCCCTCGGCCCCAGGTGCCCAGCGGGGGAGGCGGGGCCCCGGGGACAGTGTGGTCACCGGGACGGCAGAGAAAATGAAGGAATCTCTGAGGCAGAGAAACACAAGACGTGGAGCGGGAGGACAAGCAAGGGACAAGGTGACCGCTGGAGCTGGAGAAGGACGGGAAAGCTGGACGGCAGGGAGACAGCCACAGAGACGGGGCCGTCCCCGTCTGCTGGGGGACAACGGCAGTCTCCGGGAGACAGGAGGATTCCGGGCTCAAAAATCCTCCTGAGAGGCAAACACATTTCCCAGGGAGGGCGGCCGGGACTGACTTCTTCGTGACCTCCCTGTGTCCACGGGACTGCCCTCGTGTCGCTCCTCAGGAAATGACGCTGTTTCACCCCTCTGCGGCCCATGTATCAATTAAATCTGCGGCAAGGATAAAGAGTCAAGGCACCGGAACATTATTTCTTTTTGGGGACCTGGCCAAGATCCCCAACTGCCTGTGTGAGGGGTACAGCAAAGGATAAAATAAGAAACACATTTAGTAATGCATGATGGGGGGCTGGGAGGTTGGGGCCTCAGGACGGGCAGAGACCCAGATCCTCCAAAGCAGCCGCTAGTTCTCGGGTGCGTGCAGCGCAGTGGGTGTGTGCAACGATGGGAGGGGCCAGTGCGAGATTCCAGGTCGGCAGAATATTCTCGGAGGTTGATGACCCAGTAGGCAACCGATAATCCTGGGATGACTCGGGAGGGTGGAGACGGTCTTATGCTAAGAGGGATCTTGCCCCGAGGGTCTTAGTTTAGTCTTAGTGGGTAGGCGAGGACGGCCCATCCCAAGAGTTAATGGGAAGTCTCAAAAGGGTGACACCGCAATCCCAAGCCTCCATTTATCCCTCAGGGAAGAATGCTAAATTAGCCACTGTGAATTGTGGTCCCCAGCGATGTCTGAGTCCTGTTTGTTCCCCGGGAAGAGAGTGGAGGACGGGGAGAGAACTGGTGAAGAAGGAGGCCCTGAGTTCAGGGAGTGGGCAGAGCCGGCTGCCCAGGGAGCGGGGAGACCCAGGGGGACCCGCGGTCAGAGGCCTGGATTCCCGCTTGGCCGGGGGAGGAGGACAGCCCCGGTGCCCGGGGAGCAAGGGGGCCACAGCTGGGAAGCTGGCAGCAAATCGGCTGCACTGGAGAAACGTTAGGGCCCTGGAGATAGAGAACTATACTGCGGGGTGGGGGGGCTCACCTCGTTGTCGGGGGTGTGCTTGGCAGTGCAAGCCTGGCTAATCCTGTGAGAGGAGGAGGGAGGGAGGGAGACACAGACAGAGAGATGGGGCGGGGTGGAGAGGAGGTGGTAGCAGGGAACGAGGGGGGGAAAGAAAGAAATACAGCAATTATACGTACGTCACTTAGAACACTCAGCAAAGGAAAACACGCCAATTCCTGCTCCAGGGAAACTGAGGCTCAGGCTGAGGCACCTCGGCAGCGTGTGGCCTGACCATGCCGCCACAGTGCGGACGCCGCGGGCCTGTGGGCCAGGTGGGTCGCTGAGCAGCGACCCGGTGGGAGACAGGCAGGGAGAGAAGGGGAGTAGAGGGCGCTCTGAGAGGTGAGAATCCAGGAGCCAGCAGTGGCAGCACGTCGGAAGGGACTCAGCGACCACAAGTTGTAGCGGGGGGTCGAAGTGTTAGGGTTTTATCACCATTGCAACAGGTTTTGGTTCTTTTTTTTGGTACCGGGGATCGAACTCACCACCCTGCACTTGCCAGGTAGGCACTGATGCTGCTGAGCTAAATCCCCAGCCTCGTTGTTTTTTGAGACAGGGTCTCACTGCGTAGCCCAGCCTGTCCTGGAATCTTTCTGCCTCAGCCTCCTCAGTGCTGGGGCTACAGCAGGCGCCACCACCCCTGACTTTTAATGGTATTAAGGTTGCAAGGGCTCCCGCCCCAGGAGTGAGCAGCACTGTGATCACAGAAGGGCCCCACCCACCTTGGGCAGCCCCACCAGGAAGCCCGCATCAGATGCAGGCACCGTGCTACTGGATCCCCAGAAAAGTGACCTCATAAAATTCTCTTCATCAAAAATGAATGGGTCAGGGCCGGGAGTTTGGCTCAGTGGCTTAAGCGCCTGCCCTGGCAGGCGCAAGGCTGAGTTCAATCCCCGGTGCCGCAAAAAAAAAAAACAAAAACAAAACAAAACAAAAAAAAAATGAATGGGTCAAAGCCAGGTGTGGCATCACACACCTGTAATTCCAGCACTTGGGAGGCTGAAGCAGGAAGATCGCTGTGAGTTTGAGGCCAGCCTGGGCTACATAGCGAGACCCTGTTTAAACAAAACAGACAGAGAGGGAGGGAGAAAGACTGAGGCTTTGTAATGAGGGACCATCAGAATGGGCTGCCTACGCCCAAGTCTCTTTTCCTCTCTAGACTCAGTTTCCTTTCCTGTAAAAGACAAATCAGAGGATGGACCCTGACTTCCTGAGTGGAGAGCACGGGATCCGTGAGCTGTGCGCAAAGGTTTTATACACGTGAGTCACCCCAGAAATGCAAGGACTCGGACTTGTGAGCGAGGCAAGGGGCAACAATTGCTAAAGCGGTTCCCGGAGGAAGCAGCCAGTTCTTCGCTACGCATCGTCGGCTCTGGGGAAACTTGGGCTGCAGCATGGTGTGGAGCGCACGAGGGCGGGACAGCCTCAGGAGGGTCTTCTGGGGGGTGGGAGGCAGACACAGAACCCGCCGTGCGATTGCTGCCACTTCCTGGGTGCCCAAGATTAATTGGGTGGTTATTTATTTATTTATTTATTTTCATCTTTTTGAGACAGGATCTCACTATGCAGTTCAGACTGGCCTTGAACTCACTTTGTAGCCCAGGCTGGTCTTGAACTCACAACGCTCCTGCCTCAGCCCACCGAGTGCTGGGATTAAGGGCGTGCGCCACCACATTTGGCTTCAGTTTTGTTTTCTTAAACGATGCCAAGGCTGCTCGTGTTCCGGGCAGCACAGGCGGAGGATTCCCGGCATGCGATCGCTGGTGTCAGAAGCATTCGCTGTCACTTAGAAGTGGCAGGATTCCGGCACTGAGGCCTGATGAATAATTCTCTCCACGCCCCTCCGCCACGGGAGGCCCTGCCAAAGATTTCCAAGCCTGATCCCTCTTGCCTTTGGAGCGTGTCTGAGAGAATGCAAGATACTGAGTCATCCACACCCTAGATGGGGGGCAGTGTTCCCCCAACCTGGGCATACAAGAATCACCTGGTAAAAAGACACACGAAGGCCCCACTCCTGGAGGTGGTAGGTGGGGCAAGGTGCTTCTGACATTGCGGGTGACTCCAGAGGCATTGTGAAAGTTTCAGGCAGAGGAGACTTGATTGCTTATAAAAAGTAAAAAAGGCCAGGTGCAGAGGCACGGGCCCATAATCCCAGAACTCAGGAGGCTGAGGCAGGAGGATCACTGAGTCCAAGGCCAGCCTGGGCTATTTACATGAGTTTAAGGTCAACCTGCACTACATAGGGAGATCCTGTCTCAAAAAGAAAAGAAAACAAAACGAACAAACAAACAAAAAAAACCCACAAATTAAATTTTTAAAAAGTAAAGAAAATTTCTCATATATTCGAGATATAATTAAAAGATGACGGGAAAACCAATGCATCTAAGCGAGCATGAATCACTGGAAATGAAAGCGTGATGCGGACTAACCGGCTCACAGCTAGATTTAATTTTCCCGTTAGCAATTAATCACCAAAGACTGGAATTGGAGGGTCACCTGATTGTTTTCCCTCTTGAGCTAGAGCACCGACGTCCTCACTCCAGACACTGTTCTGTCCTGCCGTGCGGGGCAGCAGGAAGCAGCATGGCTGGGCGTCTTTGCCCAGGTGCCTGCAGCCAAGATGACAGCTTTTGGCAGCTCCCCCGCGGCAGAGTCGGAGCGGTCTGCACGCGGGCTGGCTGAGCTGACTGTGATTACTCAGCAGAGCTCCGGGAGCTCACGGCGTTTGAGAGCGGGGCGAGCCTCCTTCACACGGGCTCCCACGCTGCTCCGAGCCAGCTCAGATTTCCCCTTCCCGGACACGTTTCTCTTAGCATCTCATTTGCCTTCCATCTGGGCCATTCATCAGCTTTTCAGGCACAAAACTTTCATTCTCAGCAGGACTGAAGTTCAAGGCAAGCAAGATGACACCGCCCTCCTAGGGCGCCCTGCGCATAGGAAGCGTCCCGAGCACTCGCTGTATGAATCCATGAATAAATCCATCTGGGGCAGTTCGCGCTGAGGGGAAGGAGCGTGTGCCGGGCCCGAGCCTCGGAGGAGCTGGGAACGGGACGGGACCACGAGCCACCGACGGATTTCACACTTTCCACTAGCTCAGTGTTAAAAAGCAAGAACAGACGGTTGAAACTAAAGAATACATCCCCCTGAACCCAACCTGAAATACTGTTATTTCAGCGCAGGTGTGGTGGCACAGGCCTGTAATCTCTAGATTTGAGAGGCTGAGGCAGGAGGATCACTGAAAGTTCGAGGCCACCCTGAACTACGGGTAGCAAAACCCTGTTTCAGAAACACAACAACAAAAATTTCAAAGTATTGTTCTCTCATCATGTAATCTATAGAGCTCTCTTTGTTTGTAGGAGGGTCTAGGGGAGCAGTTTATAATACAAAAGTTTCTCTCTTTCATTTATTGAGATATAGTCCAGACTGGCCTTGAACTCACGGCGATCCTCCTGCCTCAGCCTCCTGGGTTCCGGGATTAGAGATTGTGCTCACAGCGTCGTTTCTGTTGCGCCCTTTCACATTCTGGGGTCAGAGTGAGTCATGTGGCCACACCTAAGGTTAGCGGGAGAGGGGAGGAGAACGGCACCCCCCCACCCCCAGGCGTCTGCGAGGGAGGAAGGATTTGCCGGGGGCCTTGGTTCACAGGCACAGGCTCCTTTAATGCTCTGGCCCCTGTGGCGGTGAGTTTGAGGGACACCGAGAGCTCCTGGGACACCGAGCGCCTCCCCTGGGCACGGGGTCAGCGGCAGGGGCAGGAGCCTGCGTGTGGGCGGCACCGAGCCGCCGCTGCCCTGGACTCGGAGCGGGACCCGCGCGCCAGACCCGGTTCGGCTTTCGGGCTGCAGCCAGGGGCCGCGGTGCTGGGCTTCAGGGAGCGAGGAGGCGCAGACCCGCGCCGGAGAGGGGCTCTCAGCCCGCGCAATGACGGGAGCCAGCCTCTCTGTCTCTGTCTCTGTCTCTGTTTCTCCCTCTGTCTTACACACATGCACGCGCGCACACACACGTGTGCCCCTAGGTTCAGATCATCTTCAAAAAGAAGGCTAAGGCAAGAAGCATTTAAAAAGTCCGCTGATGACGTTATCAAGGCCACAACCTCCAGATTTCCTTTAAACTGGGCCCATTTTTAGAAGTCCAAGTTCTAGGAAGCTTTTGGTCAGGATCTGTGACTTTCGTTTGTTTGTTTGCTTTGTTTTTTAATAGCATTGGCCTATATACAAGCGATGAACAATTCAAAAGTAAAATTGTAAGCCGGGCGTGGTGGTGCACGCCTTTAATCCCAGCACTCAGGAGGCTGAGGTAGGCGGAGCGTTGTGAGTTCGAGGCCGGCTTGGGCTACAACGCGGCCCAAGGCCGACCTGAGCTACATAGTGCGACCCTGCCTCAAAAAAAAAAAAAAAAAAAAAAAAAAAAACCAGGGCCGGGAGTTTGGCTCAGTGGCTTAAGCGCCTGCCCTGGCAGGCGCAAGGCTGTGAGTTCAATCCCCGGTGCCACAAAATAAATAAATAAATAAAATAAAATAAAATAAAATTGTAAAGGCACAAGTTACGACATCACAAAAAAGCTTAAAATAACAGTGCTGTATAAACCTACCAAAATACATGCATTATCTGTGTCCTAAAAACTGTAAAAACTGATCAAAAGTACTCAAATACAACCTAAATAAGTGGAGAGAGACTATGTATGTGAATTGGACAAATACCAAAACATTTATTCTCCCTAAACTTATCTATAGATTCACCTCAATATCTATCAAAATCTCAGTGAATTCTTTGTTTTTCTTTAACTATCTTAACTTTTTTTTTTTTTTTTTCCAGCACCGGGGATTGAACTCTCAACCTCACGCCTGCCAGACAGGTTCTTAAGCCACTGAGCCAAGCTCCTGGCTCTGGTTTTTTGAGGCAGGGTTGCACTGTGTAGCTCAAGCCAGTCTTGTGCTGGTGTTGTAGCCCAAGCTGGCCTCAAACTCACAATGCTCCTCCTACCTCAGCTTCCTGAGTGCTGGGATTAAAGGCGTGCGCCACCACGCCCAGCTCTTAACTATTTTTTTATATCCATATACATAAACATATACATAGTTTTTCCTTCTGAGTCACTCATGGTGGCACACTCCTGTAATCCCAGCACTCAGGCGGCTGAGGCAGGAGGATCACTGTGAGTTCCAGGCTGGTGTGGGCTACATAGTGAATTCATGGCTAGCCTGAACTACATAGCAAGATGTTATCTCAAAAAATAAAACTAAAAAAAAAATGTATATATGGGGTAAATGATTGAGAAAATCAGTATTTCACCAGGTTATTGACTGGTTCAGACAGTGGCTGTACAGAGCACAGGTGACAAGGCTGGGCCAGGAGTTCCCGGGACACTGTGTCCCACCACACCCCGCGCGCAGGGTGTGTGTTACAACAGAGATAAAGTGGGGACATCGGCAGGCAGTACCGTTCCCAGCGATCAGACGGAACCCCGGTTAGGACAAACCCACAGCAAGGCGGGCTGGGGTCTGGTGCCGAGAAGGCGCCCCAGGCCAGAGTGATTCTCTGTGTGGATTCTGAGATCTGAGACATCTGTGAAACAGAGCCTGGCCTCTCTTCTCTTGTATTTTAAACAAGAAAAAGAAAAAAGAAAAAGAAGAAGAAGAAGAAGAGGAGGAGGAGGAGGAAGAAGATGGAGATGAAGACGGAGAACAAAAAGAGAAGGAAGAGGGGGAGAAGGGGGAAAGGGAGGAGGAAGAGGGAGAAAGAGAAAAAGAAGAAGACCTCAGGAGTCCCCTTTGAGAATAAAGAGATGGAGAGCTACATGACTGTTAAATGCAGTACAGGATCCTAGCATTGTTGTTAAAAAAGGAGGAAGGCTAGATATGGTGGCACATGCCTGGAATCCCAGCACTCTGAGAGCTGAGGCAGGAGGATCCCACTTGCAAGGCTACGCTGGGCGACTTAGCTGTCTCAAAATAAAAAACAGAAAGGCTGGAGATGTAGCTCAGCATGAAGGCCCTGGGTTCAATCCTCAGGATGATATGTGTGAGGTGGGCACAAATATGTAAAAGTACTGGAGAAATTCATTTATGGGTTGTTACATTTTAAATTTCAGTGTACATAACTTTTAAAGAGTAAATCGACATCAAATTTCTTGAATATGACCAAGGTGTAATGGTTACAGAGGAAAAGGTCCTTTTTCCTAGGAGAGAAGAAGTAAGTTGTGCCAGGCATGGTGGTGTACTCCTGTAATCCCAGCACTCAGGAGGCTGAGGCAGAAGGAGTTGTGCACGTTTAAGACCAGCCTGGGCTACAAAGTGGATTGAAGGCCAGCCTGAACTGCATAGTGAGACCCTGTCTCAAAAAGACAAAAAAAAAAAAAAAAAAAAAAAAAAAAAAAAAAAAAAAAAAAAAAAAAAAAAAAAAAAAAAAAAAAAAAAAAAAAAAAAAAAAAAAAAAAAAAAAAAAAAAAAAAAAAAAAAAAAAAAAAAAAAAAAAAAATGGAGGAGACAGAGATTGAGACGGAGAAGAAGTCAGTCATTAGGAATATGATGTCGGGGCAGCTCGGTGCGCCCCCCCAAGCCCGCTCATGTAGTCACGTTTATCACTTAGTCTCGTAAAATCCCAGTACTTTAAGCATAGTGATTATTTTAGACCACATGAAACAAAGAATGCAGTTCAATTCCACATCCCTGAAATTTATTATTTAAAGCTGATTTCCTTTGGTGAAATATGCCGGAAGAGGAATCATCCAAAATTTTTATGTTTCTGGTTTTTCTCAGAAAGGCCCTAATTTTAAACCCCGGTATCACCAAAACAAACAAACCTCAGAAAGCCCAGCTTCGCAGGGGGCGTACGGTTAGGCCGGTCGGGGTCTGAGTCTGCCCCCCACTCCCTGGCCACACAGGCGCGGGGCTCAGCGTCAGCACCCTGCGGGTGCCCCTGACGGGGCTGGGGTCCCCGACTGCCCTTCCAGGGGACACCCTGAGATCCGGCCCAGGCCCATCCGCCCAGGAGCGAGCGGCAGGTGTGCGGGCGCGGGCGGCGGGGAGTCACCTGCTGCCCCTCCCGACTCCCCGCGCTGGGCCGGCAGCCCCTCATCTCTGCGGGCTTCCCTGTCCCAGCCGCTCCCGAAACACACGGTCCAAGGACAGGAGCACAGCACCTCGGTTTTAAGGGGCTCCGTGGAACACTTCTCTCCGTACAGGACTCTGTGCTCCATGAGCACAGCCAAGGTGGGTTTGGGGTGGTTTTTGTTTTTGGTTTTGTTTTTTAATTTGTTTTGGAAACTGGGGTGGGACCCAAGGCCTTCACGCTTAGCTACATCCCCACCTCCTTTTTAAAAATAATTTTTTAAATTTTGAGAGAGGATCTTACTACGTCACTGAACTGCCCAGCCTGAGCTCAAAGTTACAATCCTCCTGTCTCAGCCTCCGGAGTGCTGAGATTACAGGCCTGTGTCCCATCCCTAGCCAGGAGGTCGGCTGTATAGACAGAGAAGGGCGGAAGACAGCAGGACGAGGAACGAAGGCCACGTGGGCACTTCGGAGTCGGTTTCCCAGGCAGTGAGGACAGAGACACAGAGCAAGCGGGAACAACCCTCCCGCTGGGTTTGGCTCCACCAGACTGCTGGCAGAAGGATTAAAGCAGGGGAGCTTCGGAGTCACGCCCCTGACACGGGCCTGCTGGGAACTGGCTCCTATCTCTGCGGATTTCTCCGGAGGTCAGATGACATCTTGGTTTCGGGTTGGTGACACAGAACTGTAGCACAAGTGACTCCATTGTTATTTTCAGTCCGGTCTGTTGGGGCCCGGTGAAGAAGCTTCATCCAACACTTTCTAGAATTATTATTATTATTGTTATTATATATATATTTTTTGGTAACGGGGATTGAACTCGCAACCTCGTGCCTGCCAGGTGCACTTAGGCACGGAGCTAAATCCCCAGCTCCTCTAGAATTATTATTTAACAATTCAATACCAAAACTTTTTTTTTTTTTTTTTTTTGCGGCACCGGGGATTGAACTCACAACCTCGTGCCTGCCAGGGCAGGGGCTTAAGGCACTGAGCCAAACTCCCGGCCCTGGTTTTTTGAGGCAGGGTCGCACTATGTAGCTCAGGCCGGCCTTGCGCTCGAGTTGTAGCCCAGGCCGGCCTCAACTCACAACGCTCCGCCTACCTCATACCAAAACTTTTTTAAAAGTCCCAGATGGACTCAGTAGCAGAATGGAGGAGGGGACAGAACAAAGATTCAGGAAACTTGAAGCCAGAACAAAGAAAGTGAGCGATGTAAATAACAGAGGAAGTACAGTCAGGAGCAGAGGGAACAGAGCCGGAGGCGTTGGCTGGACTAGAGCAAAAGGCCGGTCAGCGTTTCATGTGCCCAACCTCGGCCTCTGCCAGGACCACACCCAAGTTTTCCTTCTGCATCGCTGGTTTTATAGGATTAGCTGAACTGATTGAGTTCTTTGAACAATAGGCCACCCTTGTGAATCCTGGTTACAATATGGTGTCCTTTTGGCACTTTGTTTATACTTTGGGTGTCTCGTATCAGAGAAGCCATATGATATTTAAGTTTGGGTGTCTGATTTATTCACTTAGCATTATGGTCTTAAGGTGCATCCATTTTCCTACAAATGACTCAAGTTTTTCCTTCTTTATGGCAGTGTAGTACTCCATTGTCTATAAATACGACATTTTCTTTATCTACTCATCTGTTGATGGGAATACAAGCTGTCTCCAAGATTTAGCTACTAGGAGCTGTGTGGCTATAAACAAAGCATACATGCATCACTGTGGTACGGTCTCTTTAAGTCTTTTGGGAAGATACCTTGAAGGGGAAGAGCTGGGTCAAATAGAATTTGTAGTTTTGTTTGTTTGAGGACTCTCCACACTGATTTCCACAGTGGTTGCACCAGTCTACACTCCCAACAGCAGTGGAGAAAGGTTCCTTTTTCCCCACAGCCATTGATTTCTTCATGATGGCCATTCTTTCTGGGGTGAGGTGGAATCTCAGTGTTGTTTTAATTTGTGTTTCTCAAATGGGTAGCGATCCTGAACATATTTTCATGTATTGACCATTTGTACTCTGTATCTGAGAAGTATCTATGCTTTTCAGATGCCCATTTTTTGATTGGGTCTTTAAATTGGGGGGGGTCTAATTTTTTTGAGTTCTTCCTGTATTCTATATATGGCAGTGTAGTACTCCATTGTCTGTAAGTACTACATTTTCTCTATCCACTCATCTACCGATGGGCATGTGGGCTGTTTCCAAGATTTAGCTACTAGGAGCTGTGCTGCTATAAACATGGAATGCATATATTCTACTGTTAACATCCGTATATAACTAGATGTTCATCCTTTACCTGAGGAGTAGCGAGTAAAAACATTCTTCCCATCCTGTAGGTTGTCTTTCACTCTGTTGGCTGTTTCCTTGGCTGTGAGGTTTTTTGTTTTTGTTTTTTTTTTCTCTAACATCCCCGTGTTTTGAGACAGGCTTTCACTAAGTCACTCAATTGCCTAGGGCGGATTTGAACTTGTGATCCTCCTGCCTCTGCCTCTGAAAGTGCTGGGTGACAGGAGTTGGACACCACACCCGGCTAAGAAGCGTTAATGTTTATCTCACAAAGAAAGCGAGGCACATACATTTCATTATTGTTCACCCTAATGAAGAGATGGAGTCCTGTGCCGGCACTGGAGACAGAGGGCATCCTGGAATTGTTTTTTTTTTTTTTTTTTGGCTAACCTTCAGAACGTGGGACCACAGGGCAGCCAGGGAACCGGGCGGGCGGAAGCAACTGCCGGGCGCGGGTGGAGCACAGGCCATGCGTGGCCCCAGAGGTGTCCGCGGATGGACGGTGACGCATGGGGCCGGGACGGCGCTGGCCACTTGCACTCAGCTTTCGTGGGCTCGGCGAAGGGACACGACCCTTGTGGTCGCTGCGATGCATTTCTTAGTTTCCCGGGTCAGGCTCGCTGCCGGCCTCAGCCGGTGACTCCCAGGCAAAGCCCCGGCGGAAACCTCCGCTCACCGGGTGCCCAGCGCCCTGCAGATTTCTCCTCCCTGTCCCCTGCCCCACCGCCCACGAGCGGCCCAGCAAGCATGCACGCCCTCCCACGGGTAGCTTACTCTTCCAATTCATTAGTTTTTGCTGCTATTCTTTCTTTCTGCTTGTTTTTTACTTATTTTTAAAAATGTATTTATTTTTATGTGATAGAGTCTCACTACGCTTTCCAGGCTGACCTTGAACTCACTGCGTTCAAGCTAACCCAGACTAGCCTCCAATTGGTGTCGATCTTCCTGCCTCAGCCTCCTGAGAACTGGGATTATAAACCTGCACCACTACACCCAGCTTTCAGATTATTTTTAGAATACTGCTATCATCCTATTTTAAACCTTTTCTGTTACTTGGGCGTTGAATAATTTTTATATTTCCTTAACAAGGAAGGAGAGCACTGGAGGTCATGAGTTTTTTTCTTGGTGTGGTTTTGACTTTGTCTCACGCACCAGGACCTGCACTATTATATTCTGTTAACCATCGCTTCGGGTTTTCAAGTTGAGGTTTGTTACCTCCACCTCTTGCTGCTGCTGATCTTTTATTACATTTGTATTTCACTGATGTCTGGGAAAGCAGGATATATTCTCTTCTTTGGGGATAATTTAATGCTTTCTTTGTGAAAAAGAAATTTTTTTCTTTCTTTGTCAAAAAGAAGTGCTTCCATAAATTGAAGCATTTATTTCTTAATGCCAGCAAAGAAAGTGAGTTCTGGGTACAGGTGTAAAAACATATCTAGGTTTAGAAATGGTTGGAAGTGTTTTTCTATTCACATAATAAAAGTAATATCTATTTGCTACATGAAGTATAATAATACGTAAGGATGTATATATACAGAACTGTACATGTTTTTCCCTTTCCCCAAGCCCTTGTTAAAAGGAAAGAAAAATGTTCTCTCATTTTTTCATTTATAAAACTTAAATTATGTTATTTTATCTTCTTTTTTTTCCCTTAACACGTAAAAAATTAGTAATTTTTCAGCTTTTGTCTTGTTTGTTCTTGTATTTTACGAACTTCCTGCTTCACGTCTTTCGATGCTTTGCTGTCTGGCGAATGTGTAAGTCGGTGTCTCACTGCTGGGCCCCAGCACCTGACCTACGCGGCTCACACAGGACAGGGTGATCGGGGCTCGCGGTTTCGGAGGTTTCAGTCCAAGGAAGAAACACGGCGGATGGGCGTGGTGGATGAGAGCCGCGCACCGCGTGGCGGCCAGGAAGAGCCAGGGTGGCGACAGATGCCCCCAAGAGCTAGACTGCTTCCTTGGCCGCCACGTCTGCCCTGGTCGAGGGCTGACCCATTGATAAGGCAGCGCCCGCGGGACTGGGTCGCCGCCCCGTAGCCCCACCCCTCAGCACGTGAGAGCTAAAGCACAACAGTGTATGACGTCACACACGCACATATGAATGGTGTATACCCCCCTTTTACTAAGCAAACCTTTGGGGCCTGTTTTCTTCCTTTGCTGTAACCCCAGCACTCGGGAGGCTGAGGCAGGAGGATCGTTGCAACTTCAAGACCAGTCTGGGCTACAAAGTGAGCTCCAGACCAGCCTGAACTGCATAGTGAGACCCTGTTTCAAAAAGACCAAAAAAAAAAAAAAAAAAAAAAAATTTTTTTTTCTTATCAAATACATTCCAAAAGAAAGTATGTCCCATGAGATTTCCAAAGCACAAGCAAATCTTAACACAGCAGCACAGGAATCCATAATTCTGGAAATGACCGTTCTGCGGGTGTTTAACAAACCTAACTGTGGCATTCCTAACCCACTGAAGCCGTCCCTTCGTAACAGTGCCGGGGAGAGAAACCGGACATGTTCCATCAATACCGCTAATGATTTCATTTTAATACTTTCTATGGCTATGAGTTTTAAATTCTGTACTTAAAGTAAGTTTTGAAAGTGAACAAATGTACAAAGTTTTACATAGAAAGGTTAACAGATGCAATTTATTTTATTTTATTTTTAACACGAAGTACACTTATTAGAAAAGAAGAAAGTTATGAAATACCCTCATATCTTTCCTTGAGAAATTAGAAATAAAAGACAGAATAAAACCAAAAATCACACAGGGCGTGGTGGCGCACGCCTTTAATCCCAGCACTCGGGAGGCTGAGGTAGGACGAGTGTTGTGAGTTCAAGGCTGATTTGGGCTACAACATGAGCAAGGCCGGTCTGAGCTACATAGTGCGACCCTGCCTCAAAAAAAGTAGGACTGGGAGTTTGGCTCTGTGGCTTAAGTGCCTGCTTGGCAGGTGTGAAGTTGTGAGTTCAATCCCCCATACGGACCAAAAAGAAAAAGAAAAAAAAGCAGAAGAAAATAATACAGATCAGAAAACACACAATCCCTTATCAAAAACAGATGGAGTTTCAATAAAATTACCCCCTCTCTGTCCTGTGAATTAACAATAATCATGACCTTCAGCAGATACAGATCAAAAATCAAAACCAAACTCCCAAAATGAAAACATCACTTTTAAATCCTAACCATACTTAACTGAAAAATATATTGGATACCTATTACAGGAAAAAAATTTTGTATTAAAGCAGAATCCAGTCCCTAAACCCTTTTATTATGCAGTCGTATAAACAGTCGAGACAAATATCAGAAATAGAAAACTCTCATTTTTGCTTCTGTGATTGTGATTTTTTCTCACTTCAGTCTTCTGTAACTTCGCTTACAGAGCTCACGGTCCCTAATGCCTCCCACCGCCCACTTTTCCTAGGTGGGGAAGGGATACCCGGTAAACTTCTCACCCGCAGTCGGGGGCTCCGGAAACGCGTACCGCGTGTTGTTAGGTAAGGGCGCTCCGGGTGGATGGTCCGTATGTTATCCTGTGATGCAAACCGCAGCCTCCAGCATGAAAAATCCCAGGAAATTGAGGTGCCAGCAATTTCCAGAATTTCGCAAGCCGAGCTCCAGTTCGGTCCTGAAGCGCCCAGCCCCGGTGGGATCCCGGTGAGCAGAGGAGGCATCCAAGGGCTGGGGTGCGGGTCCCCGGGGGCAGCGGCACACTCCGGACACGCTGGCGGCCTCGCTTTCCACCCCTCTTTGAAGTCGTGGTAGAAGCCTGGGGCGAAGCGCAGGCCTCTTCCAGGGGAGGTTTCAGGCCGCGGCGCCTTGAAGACCCCCGGGCCTCGCGCATTCAAGCTCAGCTTGCACAGGGCACCGGCCTCTCCGGGGCGCCCACGCGGGCCCAGCTCGGGGCCACGCTGTCCCGCAGGCTCGCGGGGCCTTCTGGAGGGTCGCGGTCTGGACACTCGTGGGGGTGCCGCCGAGCGCAGAGAGGACCCCGGCAGACCCGGCGGCCAGCCGGTGAGCTCCGCGGGCCCGAAGGCCTGGCCGCAGGGGACGGGCACGCGCGCGGCTGGGACCCCACCGTCTCCGGGCGGCGGGCGACGGAAGGCGCGGGAGGGACGCGCGGGCGGGCGGCGGCCCAGACCCGGACCCGGACCCTGACCTGGACCCGGACCCGGACCCGGCCCCGGCCCCCGGTCGAGCTCCTGCGGCCCGCGCTGACAGCCCGCCTGGGATTGCGTTCGTCGCTTTTATTCTTCCGAGGCCTTGTGTCGTCCTTGGGCCTCTTCTAGGCACGGTTGGTTTTTTAATTGTTTCCCGTACCAAACGTCTTTATTTTTTAATTTTAATTTTTAATTGACATTATTTATAGTTATTTGTGGGGCACGGTATTGTAATGTGACACGTGTACAATGTACAGTGATCAAATCAGGGTAAACTGCATTTCTAGCTGGGCGTGGTGGCACACATCTGTAATCCCAGCACTTGGGAAGCTGAGGCAGGAAGATCGCTGTGAGTTCGAGGCCAGTCTGGGCTACATAGCGAGGCCCTTTATCAAAAAATAAAAAAATAAAAACAAACCCCCCCCCCACACACACACAGATAAAGAACCTCTTTCTGTCTCCTCAGGTATTACCATTTCTGTGTGTTGGGAACCTTCAGACCCTTCTCTAGTTGTTTTGAAATGTTTGTTACGGACTTGAGCACCTCACTGTGCTGAAGAAAATTAGAACTCAGGATTCTAACTGTTCTGTTTCCCAATTTTTCTGTCCCTTTCCCTTCCCAGTCTTGTTCTGCTCTCTGCCTCATGCGTCCCACATTTCAGCTTCCAGGAACCAGAGGCATCATGTGGTCCTGGTCTTTCTGGGCCTGATTCATCTCACTTAGCTCAGTGACTTCCAGTTCTACCCCTGTTGCTGCAAATGACAGGATTTTATGCTTTTTCTGGGTTAAGTAATATTCCAAGTGTATATATACATTTCTTTTATTCATTCCTGTTGGATGCCCAGGGTGATTCTGTCTCTTGGCTGTTGTGAGGTGCTGTAGCAGGCGTGCTTTACACAGAACAGTTTCATTTTCTTTGGGTGCATAGCCAGTACCAGGATTGCTGGAAAACAGGGCAGTTCTTTTCAGTGTTTGGGGGTTTGTTTTGTTTTTTTGTTTTGTTTTCATGGTATTGAGGATTGAACCCAGAGCCGTGCCCACGCTAGGCACAGGCTCAGCCACTGAGCCCCAGCCCCAACCCCAGGACCCTCCGTGCTGCCCTCCACGATACCTGGACCAATCTCCATTCCCGCCAAGACAGTGCAGGAGAGCCCCCTTTCCCCTCTGCTGCCAACGTTTGTGGGTTTTCTTTCTGCCTCTTTGATAGTAACCACCCTCCCTGGGGTGAGGGGTTGTCTCCCCGTAGTTCTGATTCACATTTTCCTGTGATTATCCATGAACATTCTTACACATTCTTGTTGGGTTATCTGTATGCCTTCTTTTGAAAAATGTCCATTCAAACCCAGTTTTAAATTGCATTGTTTCATTTTTCGGATTGCACTGAGTGCCTTCTGTATTCCAGAAGCAAATCCCTTGTCGGACGGGAGCTCTGCACACATTTCCTCCCGTGCTGTAGTGTAGCTGTCTCTCTGCGGTTGACATTTCCTTTGCTGTGCAGAAAGACGCCCCTTAGTGTCACATCATCTCATTCGTCCCGTAGCGTTGCTTTCCTTTCCTGCGCTTTTGAGGACTTACCCAGAAAATCTTGGCTGACCTCAGTGTCTTGACGCAGTTCCCCGGTGTTTTCTTCTAGCAGTTTCATAATTTCAGGTCTGACATTTCCATCCTTGACTCATCCTGAGCTGATTTCTGGGGGTGGTGAGCAGCAGGGCCCCAGCTGCCTATTGCAGACAGACAGCCGGCCTCCCCGCACCGTGCCCTGGGAGACTGCCCCTTCCCTAGATATGCTTTTGACACCTTTGTTGACTGCAAATGTGCAGAAACACTCACAGCACTCACAAACGCACAATAAAATCAAAGAAAAAAAGGAAAAACCCTGCATTTCCATTACTTAGAGCGCAATGATAATATTTTGTTATATGTCTTACCTTTTCTATCATTAAGTATAAACTTTGAACCGTATTTTTAAAAATTAAAAGTAGTTCTGTGTGGCAAAGCAATTAGAGATGTAAAGAAGTCTTAAAAAATTCAAGTTACCTTCCGAGTTGTCTTAGTTACTTTTCTCTTTGTTGAGACAAAATACTCGACACCTAAAGTTAAAGGAGGAAAGGTTTATTTGCCTGACAGTTTGTAGATGTTTTGGTGCCTAGCTGGCTGGCTCCCAGCAGGGTGGCCTGGCAGAGGGGCATCCAGAGGAGAAACAGTCCACAGCGGGGCAGGCAGGAGGTAGCAGGCAGCAAACAGCAAGTGTGTCCCTTATCTTCTAACCAGGCTGCATGCTTTTAGGGTGGCAAGTGCTCACAGCCAAGGTGGACCTTCTCATTATCACCCTCAAAACCGCACCAAACCAATCAGTGGGCTGATGTAGTAATCACACTCCCTTAACCCCAGCATCACACACTCTAGGCCCAGTCACCTCTGAAAAGCCCCACCTGTGACTTTGGGGGACATAAGGTTTTGGGGGAACATTGAGATACAAGCCATAACATGAGTTATTCCTCCCCATAGATTCACTTTCCAGAAATAACTCTCAGTATTTTCTGAGTTTTGCTTTCTCCCGATGAACGCTTTCAGTTACACTTCTCCGCTTCAGTTCCTTCCTTTAAAGATGAGGACTTTGCTTTCACTGCCTCTCCACCCCCCTGGCCCTTTCCCTGGTTTGGTTTTGTTTGCTTTTGCCTTTGCCTCTTTTAACTGTATCAGTGGAACCTGGGAAAGAAGGGGACAGTAGCTATCAGGTTTCCATCACTATTATGAAATGCCTGAGGTGGGCTGGCTAAGAAATGAAGAGGTTCTGAGTCCATCTCACTTCAGAAAGAATGGCCATCATCAAGACATCTACCAATAAGCCGGGCATGGTGACACACACCTTTAATCCCAGCACTCGGGAGGCTGAGGCAGGAGGATCCTTGTGAGTTCGAGACCAGCCTGGGCTACAAAGTGAGTTCAAGGCCAGCCCTAACTGCATAGTGAGACCCTGTCTCAAAAAAAATAGGGCCAGGGACTTAGCTCAGTGGCCTAAGCAGCTGCCTGGCAGATGTGAGGTTGTGAGTTTGACCCCCAGTACCAAAAAAAAAAAAAAAAAAAAAAAAAAAAAGAAAAGAAAACAAAAGAAATCTACTAATAACAAATGCTGGCGGAGCTGTGGGGGAAAAGAACCTGTCTCCCTTGCTGGTGGGAGAAGGGTCTGTAAACTGGTGTAAGCACTATGGAAATCAATGTAGAAATTCCTCAAAAAATTAAACTAGCCGGGGATTTAGCTCAGCGGTTCAAGTGCTTGCTTGGTGAGCACAAAGTCGTGAGTTTGATCCCTGGTACCAAAAAAAAAAAAAAAAAAAAAAAAAAAAAAAAAAAAAAAAAAAAAAAAAAAAAAAAAAAAAAAAAAAAAAAAAAAAAAAAAAAAAAAAAAAAAAAAAAAAAAAAAAAAAAAAAATTAGAGGTTCCATTTGACCCAGGCATTCCCCTTGTAGACATCTTCCTGAGGGGTAAGAGGATTATACCACAGTGGTCCATGCACACCCATGTTCATAGCAGCACAATCTTGGAAACAGCCCATATGTCCGTCAAAAGATGAATGGATAAAGAAAATGTGGTGTTTATATACAATGGAGTATTGCTCTGCCATGAAGAATAAACCCCAGACATTTTTAGGGAAATGGATGTACTTTGAGACCATAACTTTTAGTGAAATTAATCGGACACACAAGTTTAAATATCACGTTGTTTCTCTGGTGTGAGAAACCCAGAGGGTAGATAGGAGTAAAATAGGGAGTAGGAGTTGGGAAGTAGGAAGAACATGTTCAAACAGGAAGGGAATAAATGGAGGGGGAGAGGAAAGGAAAGGAAGGGAAAAGGAAAAGAAGGCGAACAGAAGGGAAAAATGGAACAAAGCTTTCATAAATGGAAGGGAAAAGAAGGGTGGAGAAGAGAAGGAGGAAAAAAGAACCAAGATGTATTACACACAGGTACAAATTCCCTGTGATGAATGTGATCGATATATATGAAATAGGGCCAGGGAGACAGCTCAGTGGCACAGCACCTGCCTGGTAAGCACAAGGTCCTGGGTTCGATACCCGGTACAAAAACAAAACAAAACAAATATATATGACAAATATGTACTAATAAAAAAAATAAAGTTAACTAAAAAGGAAAGAACTCTGTTTCTTTAACCCACAGTGTGGAGGTTCAGGTCCGAGGCTGGGTGGCTGGGTGCTTTGACCTCTGGTGACGTCAGGCGGTGTGGCAGGGGTGCACCTGGGTGCAGGCCGTTACATCTGGAGCCAGGTGCAGAGGGGACAGGTGGGCCCCGCAGTCTTCTCCAACGAGAGGACAGGATTGGTCCCTGAGGGCCTGAGGACCCCCGAGGCCCCGCCCCCTTCAGGAGGTGCACCCCGGGGACAGGCATGGGGGCCCCACTTGCACTCAACCCCCAGCAGGCGCCGACCTGTGTCACTGCCCCATGGGCCCATTCCACGTCTTCACCGCTGGTTGGACCGTTCCAGAGTTGTCCCTCAACCTGCTCCTGACCAGTATGACGCTGGTGCCACAGCAGGAAAGCACAGAAATGCTCTTCTTCCAAAAGTCATTCGAATCACATTACTCAGTAGTTGTTTCCACCATAATAATTATTTAGCTGTACGCTTAATGGACTGCTGATGAATTTATTTTTTCCCTTAGCAGTGGCAGATTTCTTTTGCCTGGAAGTGTCTAAGAGTTTTATCCCCCTTGAATTCAGTTACTTCACTGGGATGTGTTTTGATCTAGGTGAAACTCATCACCTTCTTCTTGGTGCATGTGCGTGTGTGTGTGTGTGTTTGCAGCACTGCAGATTGAACTGAGTCTCATCCGGGTCCTTTTGTAATTTTTTGAGACAGGGCTTTGCTAAGTCTTTCAGTTGCCCAGGCTGGATACATTGGTTTTTGCTATTGTTTTTTTCTTGGGGTTTTTTTGATACTGGTTTAACCTGAAGATTTAGCTCTTCCCTTCTAGGACCATCTCTGCCTAAGTAATCCTGGGAGAATTTTGGTTCCCTTTTTCTGTCTTGTTTTTCTCCTCTCAGGAACACCTGCTGCATGGGTGCCGAGTCTCCCTGTCTCTTCTGACACTGGCAGCAGATGTTGGCAAAGGCCCCTTGGCCCTGTAAGATCTAGAGGTCTGGTTAGGGTCCCAGCAATTAAAGGATGTGGAAAAGACCAAAGCCGTCACAATTTTAATGAAACCGCATTCTTCTGTTTCTCTTCATAGGCTCACAGAGAGAAGACTCTTTATGTCTTTCCCCAAGAAATCAATTACTGGGTGGGTTGTACTTGACCTGGCTTAAGACCTGAGGGTGTCCCGCCTCTCGACCCTCGCTCCTCTGGCCCTGCTCCTTGCCGGTCTGTCCCTGATGAGGACCCCGGCCTCCGGGTCTCCTCGCCTGGACTGCTCACCGCAGAGCTGGGAGCAGGTGGGTGGGACGCGCAGGGCTCACTCCTCCAACCCCTGGGCCACGCAGAGGAGCTGAGACGATGTCACCGAGATCAGATGTCCCCCCTCCTCTCAGCGTCTGTTTGTCTCTGCTGACCACATCCTCTCCGGACACAAATATGCTCACTCTAGGTGGCAGGTAAGGTGGTTCCTGCTGGCCCCAATCCCATAGAAAACTTTCGGATTCAGGGAACAAAAGGGAGCCCCTCCCTCCCCCCAGGATTTCACAGATCAAATCTCGCAGAGGAAATGCGATTGGCTTAGCTTGGCACCCTGTCAAGTGGCGGGGAGGCTGGGTCAGATGGGGCGGGCTGCATATCCTGTCCCCTGGGAATGGGGCCAGGGTGGACCAAGGCTCCTCCCTACGGAGGGGTGTTTTGTAGAGAAGACAAAAGCAACAGATGTCTGCCACACCTCGTCTCTTTGGTATGGAAATGTGCCCTAGGGAGTCCCCCTTCCCTCCCTGCTCTTCCGGCCCCTAGTTCTGAGTTTGTCTGCAGGGCCTTTGGGAAACTTTTTGCTCAAATATCACAATGTGCATCCCGTTAAAGACCTGGGGAACCCGCACAGCTTGGAATTCCACCTCCTCTGCAGTTGTTTTTCCACCTTAGTAGATTCAGGGAAGGGAGTAACAGTGAAAGACTCCTTTTGTGAAAAGTTCTTTGTGTTTGTTTTGCTTGCTGTGGAATATGGAGAAGAGATAATAGGAGGGGGGAAGATGGAAGAAAAGATGATCTCATAAATCCCAATCTTTCCAAAGGAAATTATAGTTACTGCAGTTACCTTTTGGTGTGTGTGTGCGGCACCACAACCTCACACCTGCCAGACAGGCACTTAAGTCACTGAGCCAAACTCCTGGCACGAGTTTTTTGAGGCAGGGTGGCACTATGTAGTTCAGGCCGGCCTTGCGCTCGTGTTGTAGCCCCAGCCCGCCTCGAACTCAAAATGCTCCTCCTACCTCAGCCTCCCCAGTGCTGGGACCACACCCGATTTGCTGCAGTTACTTTATATGCATGGGGCTCAATGAGTTACAACCACGGGGCAATTCCATCCGTAGAATGGAATGCACAGGTAATTTAATGGTACTAGAATAAAGGAAAACCTTGCTCTGAAGTTTTAGATTGAACCAATACACAGTTATTGAATACTTAAGATTTGTCAGATACAGTAGTAGGTACTGAAGAGAAACATGGGTGATTGTACTGGGCAGGCTGAGGCAGGAGAATCTCAAGTTTGAGGACAGCCTGAACTACATAGTGAGACCCTGTCTCAAACAAAGAAACATGGATGATTAAAACAGACTATTTTGTTGTACAAATCTAGCTTTTAGGTTGCATAAATTCTTGACTTCCTCTATGCATTCCCTTTTTTTTTTTTTTAATGAAGTGATTTTAGGAGATCGTATTCGCATTAAACATGCTTTTCTGTGTCGTAGTCACCATTGCTGAGATTTCCTTGTTAAGCACACTCTTATTAATTACTATTTTTTGTGGGATACCAGAGGACGGAACCCAGGGCCTTACTCGTGCTTGCCAAGTGCTGTAGCACCGAGCTGCGGGCCCAGCCCTGCCACCGGCATTTCACACACACCATCTAATCCTCCCCAGGCCCCAGGAGGCAGCGCAGTTATCTCCAATTTACAGAGGAGAACAGCGAGGCTTAAAGGGGTTACAGGAGGTGAGTGCGGTGGTGTACACCTGTAATCGCAGCAACTCCAGAGGCTGAGGCAGGAGGATCACAAGTTCAAGTTCTGCCAGGGCAATTCAGCAAGACCCTGTCTCAAATTAAAAAACAAAAATGGCTGGGGGTATAGCTGAGTAACAAGAGTCCTTGCCTGGGTAGTACAAAGCCATGGATTGAATCCACAGTACCCTAAAAAATGAGGAAAATAAAGAGGCTCCGTGAATTCTTCAAGGGGGACGCGCAAGGGAAATAAGTAAAAGCAGTGTCTGGGCTTGGCAGGAAGCCAGAGGGTAGCGCGGGGTGTGTGCGCACGCGCGTGCATGTGTATTGTGTATGCGCACCTGCGTGCCCATGTGCACAAGCAGGTACAACCATGTGTGCACGCATGCGCATGGGCCTTACGTATCTCGCGCAGGCGCTGAGGCAGAGGCGCCCTGCGCGTGGCTAGGCAGGAGGGTGCTCAGAGGAGGAAGCTGGCTCAGCAGCGCGGCCGAGTGGCACTCACACGTGGGACCCAGCGGGCTGCGGCGCGGAGGAGCACCGTGGTCTCCAGGGGCTGGAGTTGCAGCTGGAAGGCGGCTCCGGGGCTGTGACTGCCCGCGGCGACCCCGCCGTGCGCGTGCGCGTTGCCGAGGGTCTGAGCCGGCCTCGCGTGTTCTCGGCGCGCGCGGGCAGTGGCCGTGGCAGGCGGTGGCCGCGCAGTGTGCTACGCAGGGTCATCCTGCCCTGACTCTTCGGGATCAGAGCCTACGTTGTCCACCTGACCCGCGCGCCCCTCGCGTTGGTCTCTCGCAGCCCAGGAAGGCTGGGAGCCGGGCCAAGCGGCAGAACCGGGCGGGAACTCAGATACCCACTTTCTTTCGGGCGCGGGCTTCTTATCTTTGCTGAGCCGGTAACCGACCGCCTCCGCCCTTGGCGCTGGGGGTGGCCCTGTCACCTCTGCCCCGGTGGCCTGGTCTCAGGCTGCCTCAGAAGAGGACACGAATCTTAGTTAAGATGATTGGCCTGGAACGCAGAGCCGCCTGACTGCATGGTTTTCTTATTCATTAACGAGACTTTATTAAATGTGTCAAAGCTGGACCGGGGATTTATTAGCTCAGCGGCATGAGCCGTGAGTCCGATCCCCGGTACTAAAGAAAAACAAAACAAAACAAAAACAAAGGTGTCAAAGCTGGCGGAAGACCCCGCCAGGTGTCATAGCACACGCCTGAAATTCCAGCAGGCTGGAGGCTGAGGCAGGAGGGTCCGAAGTTTGGGCTTAGCCTCGGCAATGTAGTGACAGTGACTCTTGTCTCAAAATTCAAAAAACAAGGGGAGGGGGCAGTTCCTTGGCAAACAAGGAAGGAAGGACAGGGAAAGCAGTTAACCAGTTCTTGTATGTGACTTGTGATGTTAGATAATCATCAAAGACTGTGTTTTCAAAAGATTTTCATGCCATGGAAAAATGGCTAAAATATACTACCTGATAAGAGGGTAACTGTTTGAAATACGTCACACACCGAACGGACCATGTGGACATTTTACATGATTAGAAAGCAGCATGCGGTTAAAACCCAAGGAGGAGGAAGGGAAGAAGTGATGCGGACCAGAGCGGAAGAGGAGAGCGCGACTGTCGTGGCCCTCGGGAAAGTTCCCGAACACCTGGACAGATGAGGGGAGCAGAGTTAGCCCATTGCGGGGCTCTGCGGGGCTGGTTCGTGATCCTCTTCATTTGTGTTTTTGGGCATTCGCAGCAGCCCCTGCTTGGACACAGCGAGCCGGGTGCCATCTCCGCCACCGCGGGCGGAGGCCTGACTGCTACCGCTGCCCCGCCAGGGAGAGACCCGACAGGAGAGCCCGCTCCCCTCCCTCCTCCGGTCCGTGCGCGCCCCGCGGAGCTGTCCTGCGGGGATCCCTGCCGCCGCGCAGGCATTAGCTACACACCAGGCCCCAGTGTCTGTCCCTGACAGCCGCACCCACAGACTTCGGGAGCGATGGAGGTAGATGTGTGTGGATAAGGAAGGGATCCATCCCATAAACACAGCCTGGGGAGCCATCGATCCCAGGGAACCAGGGGGGAGACCTGGGGAAGAACGGGGGCCACAAACCGCCGGAGTCAGCAGAACAAGTGGGGGCGCATGCTCGCACACGTGCGCATGCGCACGCCCGCCTGTGCAGCTATTTAAGGGAGGCGTTGTAACCGGTTCCTCCTCCTCTGCGCTTTTCTAGGGAGGACACACAGCACTGTCACAGACAGACCCACGATGGTGACCTGAACCTGTGGAATAAGTTACGAGGAGCGGGTGAACCCGAGCTAATATGCTGGCTAGAAGTGCGGACATCCCCTGTGAGCGTCGCGGAAATCGGAAGGGCTAGGCCTCGGGCACTGGCTGTAATCCCAGGACCTGCGAAGCTGAGGCGGGAGGATCCAGGTGAGTTCAGGGCCAGCCTGGACTACATAGTGAGACCCTGTCTCCAGGGAAAAAAATAAAGAAAAGAAAGGAAATAGAGCTGAGATGGGAATGATTATGGAGGAGCCTTCACTCCGCTCGCTGGAAGACCGCGTCCCCTCCCGGGTGGGGTGAGCACTGTTCCGAGACTCCGGCCTCCAAGCAGGTAATATTTTTGTGTGATGCTTTTGTTAACGAGCTTTTCGAATGGTCTCATACAGGTTCAGCCATCAAATTGCCATGGCAACGCCGGGACATGGGTGCTGCGCTGTATTTTCATTTTACACGCAAGGCAACTGAGGCACAGAGGGGCGAAGCGGCCTGGCCAAGGTCCTGCTCTCTGGGGAGCCCGGAGCCCCCGGGCTCTCAGTGCGGGGCCCTGGAGCTGAGTTCGTTACTGTCGCGGTCTGCTTCTGGTGTCACCAAGCGCTGTGTCCGGGTGTGTCTGTCTCCAGGCGAGATCAGCCTTGGTCTTGGTGGCCTTGGTGGCATCCATCGCCTTTGCCTTCTACAGTGCGGCTGGGGTCACCCAACCCCTGGGGGGCAAACGGCAGAGAACGCAGAGTTGGCCACAGCCCACTTCCTGCTCGCCTGCCTGAGCCGGGGCCCTGGTCCCCCACCCTCCACTGCCCTGGCGCCCAGACTTTCCAAGGTGGGCTGGATTCCCACCACTCGCATTCCCGGGTGCCCAGCCCTGGGTGCTCTGAACCTCTTAATTCCT
This sequence comes from Dasyprocta punctata, assembly GCA_004363535.1. Taxonomy (NCBI): domain Eukaryota; kingdom Metazoa; phylum Chordata; class Mammalia; order Rodentia; family Dasyproctidae; genus Dasyprocta; species Dasyprocta punctata. The sequence goes on along the minus strand of RJWM01026862.1, from coordinate 127 downwards.
CTGTCTCCCTTTCTTCCTCCTTCCCTTTCTCCCTCTTCCTCCCTTCCTCCCTCTCCCTCTCTCCCTCTCTTCTCTCTCCCTCTCTCTCGCGCGCACTGTACCCTCTCTGTCTGCTGGTCACACATCC
>RJWM01026861.1:0-27537 GCA_004363535.1 Dasyprocta punctata | reverse complement strand
AGTCGTGACCATTTACTTACAAAAGTCTCAATGCAATCTTTCTTAATAACTGAGTAGTACTCCATTGTATAAAAATACCACATCTTTTTTATCCAGTCTTTGATTGATGGGCACTTGGATTGTTTCCAAAATCTGGCTATTACAAATTGGGTTGCTATAAACGTAGGTGCACAGATATCACTGTGGTATGATGTTTTCAGTTCTTCTGGGAAAATGCCCAGAAGTGGGATAGCTGGGTTGAATGGGATGTCTAATCCTAACTTCTTCAGGAATCTCCACACTGACTTCCACAGTGGCTGCACCAGTCTACACTCCCACCAACAGTGGAGAAGAGTTCCTTTTTCTCCACAGCCCCTCCAGCATTTGTTGTTGGTTGATTTTTTAATCTTGGCCATTCTTTCTGGAGTGAGATGGAATCTCAGTGTTGTTTTAATTTGCATTTCCTGAATGACCATTGATGTTGAACATTTTTTCATATATTTATTTGCCATTTGTATTTCTTTCTCTGAGAAGTGTGTATTCATCTCAGATGCCCATTTTTGAATTTTAGGGGCCTGATTTCTTTTAATTCTTTATATGTTTTAGATAGAAGTCCTTTGTATGATGGACAATTGGCTAAGATATTTTCCCAGTTCATGGGTTTTCTTTTCACTCTGTCGGAGATTTCCTTTGACATGCAAAAACTTTTTAGTAGGATGAGATCCCGGTTGTTGATTCTGGGGAGTGTTTCCCGTGTAATCTGAATTTTGTTCATGAACTCTCTGCCTACTCCTATGTCATCGAGATTTTTACCTACTCTGTCTTCTAGTAAGTTTAGTTTCTCTGTTTTTATATTCAGATCTTTGATCCATTTTGACTTTATTTTAGTGCATGGTGATAGGCATGGATCTAGTTTTAGTTTATGGTATATAGAAAGCCAGTTTTTCCAGCACCATTTGTTAAAGAGGCTGTCTTTCTTCCAATGTACCTGTTTGGCCCCTTTGTCAAATATGAGGTGGCTAAGTGTGTTTGTAGTTGTGGCTGTATCTTCTATTCTATTCCATTGATCTTCAGGTCTGTTTTGATTCTAGTACCATGCTGATTTTATCACAGTAGCTTTGTAGTATAGTTTCAAGTCAGGGACTGTGATGCCTCCTGCCTTCCCTTTGTTGCCCAGAATTTCCTTTGCAATTCTAGGTCTTTTCTGGTTCCAGATGAATTTCAGGAATCCTTTCTCTAGCTCTGTGAGGTAGGCAAGTGGTATTTTGATTGGGATTGCATTAAATCTGTATAATAATTTTGTGAGAATGGCCATTTTCATGACATTTGTTCTTCCTATCCATGAACAGGGAATATCTTCCCATTTTCTGAAATCTTCTTTCATTTCCTTCTTCAGAGTAATGTAATTTTCAATGCATAGCTCTTTTGCTTCCTTTGTTAGATTGATTCCTAAGTATTTCATTTTTTTGGATGTTATAGTGAAGGGTGTGGTTTCCCTTATTTCTCTCTCAGTGACTTTATTGTTTGTGTACAGGAATGCTAATGATTTTTGAGTGTTCACCTTGTGTCCAGCTACATTACTAAATTTGGTTATTAATTCTAGAAGTCTTCTAATGGATTTTGTAGAGTATCATATCCCCTGCAAATAATGATAATTTCACTTCTTCCTTTCCAATCCTTATTCCCTTTATTTCTTTCTTTTGTCTAATTGCTCTGGCTAATATTTCCAGAACTATATTGAATAGGAGTGGTGATAATGGACATCCTTGTCTTCTTCCTGATTTTAGGTTGAAAGTTTTCAGTTTTTCTCCATTTAGTAAGATGTTGGCTGTTGGTTTATGATATATGGCTTTTATCAGGTTGAGGTAGAGACCATCTATTCCGATTTTCTGTAGGGTTTTGATCATGAATGGGTGTTGGATTTTGTCAAAAGCTGCATCTATTGAGATGATCATGTGGTTCTTGTCCTTGGCCCTGTTGATATGGTGTGTTACATGTATTGATTTCCATATGTTGAACCATCCCTGCACTCCTGGGATGAATCCTACTTGATTTTGGTGTATAATCTTTCTGATAACTTGCTGTATTCTATTTGCCAGTGTTTTATTGAGGATTTTTGCGTCTATGTTCATTAGGGAGATTGGTCTGTAATTTTCTTTTTTGGTTGGGTCTTTCTCTGGTTTTTATATTAGGGTAATACTTGTTTCCAGGAATGAGTTAGGGAGACTTGCTTCCCTTTCGATTTCATTGAAGAGTTTGAGGAGTGTTGGCATTAAGTCTTCCCTAAATTAATTGTAAAATTCAGCAGTGAATCCATCAGGGCCCAGGCTTTTCTTTGTTGGTTGGGTTTCAAGTACATTTTCAATTTCATTAGCTGAAATTGGGTTATTCAGTAGCTTTATGTCTTCTTGATTCACCTTTGGTAATTCATAGGTTTCTAGGAATCTGTCCATTTCTTCTGTGTTATCAAATCTATGTGAGTAAAGGTTTTCGAAGTAGGTGTTGATGATCTTCTGCATTTCCACCGGGTCTGTAGTGATTTCAAAATTTCCATTTCTTATTGCATGAATCTGAGTTTTTTCTTTCCTCTTCTTGATAAGGTTGGCTAGGGGTTTATCAATTTTATTTACTCTTTCAAAGAACCAACTCTTTGATTCATTAATTCTTTGTATTGTTTTCTTAGTTTCAATTGCATTAATTTCTGCTCTGATCTTAATAATTTCCTCCCTTGTTTGGGCTTTGGACTTGACTTGCTCTTCTTTTCATAGAAGTTTGAGGTGCAGCATTAGGTTGTTTATGTGTGTTCTTTCCATTTTTCTTATATGAGAGTTTAGTGTTATAAATTTCCCTCTGAGGACTGCTTTCATTGTGTCCCACAGGTTCCTGTAATTTGTTTTTGCATTTTCATTCAATTGTAGATATTGTTTAATTTCTTCTTTAACTTCTTCTGTGACCCATTGGTTATTTAGGAGGGTATTGTTTAATTTCCATGTGTTTATGCAGTTATTGTACGTTTTTTTGTCATTCATCTCCAATTTTACTGCACTGTGGTCAGATAATATGCATGGAATTATTTCAGTTCATTTGCATTTACTTAAGCTTGTTTTGTGGACCAGTATATGATCTATTTTAGAGAATGACCCATGTGCAGCTGAGAAGAATGTGCATTCTGGTGTTGATGGGTGGAATACTCAGTATACATCTACTAGGTCCATTTGTTCACAAGCTTGATTTAGTTCTGCTATTTCTTTGCTGATTTTTTGTTTGGTTGCTCTATCTCTCTGTGACAATGGGGTGTTAAGGTCCCTTGTTATAACTGTATTATTGTTTATTTGGTTTTTCATGTCTATTAAGAACTGTCTTACATAGTTGGGTGCTCCCATATTTGGTGCGTATATATTTATGATTGTAATCTCTTCCTCTTGAAGTTTTCCCCTAACAAGTATGTAGTGACTTTCTCTATCTCTTTTGATCATTCTCTGTTTGAAGTTTGCATTGTCTGCAAACATAATAGCTACCTCTGCTTTTTTCTGGGTTCCTGTCGCATGGAGTATTGTTTTCCAGCCTTTGATTTTTAGTCTGTGAATTTCCTTTTGAGTGAAATGTGTTTCTTGTACACAGCGTATTGTTGGATTTTGTTTCTTAACCCACTCTGCTTGTCTGTTTCTTTTTATTGGTGAATTGAGACCATTTACATTGATTGATATAACTGATACATACCGGCTCATCCCTGTCATGATATCTTTCTGTTGTTGGTTTTCTACATTTTCTGTTTAATTACTTGCCCTGCTTAGTGGTTTCCTTTTGTTGTTGTTCTTAAGATTGTGGCTATCAGCCAGGTGTGGTGGCGCACGCCTTTAATCCCAGTACTCGGGGGGCGGAGGTAGGCTGAGCGTTGTGAGTTCGAGGCCGGCTTGGGCTGCAACGTGAGTGCAAGGCTGGCCTGAGTTACATAGTGTGACCCTGCCTCAAAAAACTAGGGCCGGGAGTTTGGCTCAGTGACTCAAGCGCCTGTCTGGCAGGTGTGAGGTTGTGAGTTCAATCCCCGGTGCCGCAAAAAAAAAAAAAAAAGATTGCAACTATCTTTGTCTCTTTCTAGAGTGTCTTTCAGTACTCTCTGTAGTGTTGGTTTGGTGGCTACAAATTTGTTCAGTTGTTCTTTGTCATGGAAGAATCTTATTTCTCCATTAATTTTTAAGGATAGTAATGCAGGGTACATCGATCTGGGTTGAAAGTTATTTTCTTTCAGGATTTCAAATACTTCACTCCAAGCTCTTCTTAACTTAAAGTTTTGTGTTGAGAAGTCTGCCGTGATTCTGATAGGCTTTCCTTTGTAGGTGATCTGTTTCTTTTCTCTGACAGCTTTTAGTATTTTGTTCTTGTGCTGTATTTCTGAAACTCTTATTATTATATGTCTGGGTGAGGATTTATTTTGGTTGTGGTTAATTGGGGTTCTGTATGCCTCAGTTACCTGTATTTCAGATTCTCTTCCCATGTTTGGAAATTTTTCTGCTGCTATTTCTGTGAATAGTCTTTGCAGGTCATTAGTATTGACCCCTGCTTTTTCATTTATGCCTATTAATCGTATTTTATTTCTCTTGGCATCATCTTGCAGCTGTTGAATTGTTGTTTCTTGGTTCCTTACTATTTTTAGGAGATCTTTTCTTTCATGGCCATGATCTCCCATGCTGTCTTCAAGATTTGAGACTCTATCTTCAGCTTCATTTAAGTGGTTTTTCAAACTTTCCATGGAGTTTTTCATTTCCTGCATTTCCCTTTGCATGTGTTTCATGCATTCTGTTTGTGTCTTATATTGTTCATTCAAGGTTTCAATCATTTTCTTAAGTTCTTCTATTTTTTTACCTTGCTCTTCTTTAGATACACATATTTCTTTAATAATGATTCTCATTTCATTTTTTAGCTGAGAGAATATTTCTGATTTGAATTTCTCTATAGCTTCATCAAACTGTTTCTTTATTGCATTTTCTATCATTTCAGAAAGTCCATTTTTGTGACTCCCACTGTCTTCCATTTCAGTGTCCCTTGGGTTTGTTCTTTGTGGACTGGGGTACTGAGACTGCCTCTTGGTCTTTCGTTTTGTCATTTTCTTCTAGAACCTATGTGACTCTGTGTCCTGCAAGGCTGGCCATTCATTCCCCTTAGGGTCACGCTGATTCTTGCATCGTGCTGTATTGCCGGGCCTGGTAGAGCTGGGTCCTGCATGCAGCAAGAGAGGGCGGCCTCCCAGGGCATGTGGGTGGAGCCTCTGCCTTAACTGGGTGGGGGCCAAGGCCTCCCAGTCCCAGGGAGCTAGGCAGAGTGTACTCTGGAGTGATGTTGCCCGGACCCTGGGTCTGTCTGCAAGTTCAGAGCAACTGCTGTGCCAGGGCAAGCCTGGGCAAGTCACAGGCCTACAGTGCCAAGGGCAACCCAGATGGGTGGGGACCCACAAGCTCTGGGATGCTGCATGCACAAGCCACTCCACTGAAGTATGAAGCTTGCGCGTGCTCTGCACTCTGGTGGGGGGAGCCCAAGCTCTCCAAGGGCCTGCAGCTATGTTGGTCAGTCCCTGGTGAGCAGCTCTGGGGTCCTGGGCTGACCTGGGCTGGGTTGAATATCTCTGTGTCCTGTGAGGCTGGCCAGGCATTCCCCTGAGGGTCATGCTGATTCTTGGATCACACCGAATAGCGGGACCAGTAGACCTGGGTCCTATGTGCAGCAAGGGAGGGTGGCCTCCTGGGGTGTGTGGGTGGAGCCTCTGCCTTAATTGGGTGGGGGCCAAGGCCTCCCAGTCCCAGAGAGCTAGGCAGAGTGTACCCCGGTGTCATGCCACCCAAACATTGGGTCTGTCTGCAAGTTCAGAGCAACAGCAGTGCCAGGGCAAGCCTGGGCAAGTCCCTGATGCAATCTTTCTTGACAGCTGAGTAGTACTCCATTGTATAAAAATACCACATCTTTTTCATCCATTCTTTGATTGGTGGGCACTTGGGTCATTTCCAAGATCTGGCTATTACAAATTGTGTTGGTATAAACATGGGTACACAGATATCACTGTGATATGATGTTTTCAATTCTTCTGGGAAAATGTCCAGAAGCAGGATAGCTGGGTTGAAGGGATCCTCTAATCCTAGCTTTCTGTGGAATCTCCACACTGATTTCCACAGTGGTTGCACCAGTCTACACTCACACCGACAGTGGAGGAGAGTTCCTTTTTCCCCACAACCCCTCCAGCATTTGTTATTGGTTGATTTTTTAATCTTGGCCATTCTTTCTGGAGTGAGATGGAATGTTGTTTTTTTAATTTGCATTTCCTGAATGACCATTGATGTTGAGCATTTTTTCATATATTTATTTGTCATTTGTATTTCTTTCTCTAAAAATTGTGTATTCATCTCAGATGCCCATTTTTGGATTCGGTTCTTGAATTTCAGGTGCCTGATTTCTTAATTCTTTATACATTTTAGATAGAAGACCTTTGTCTGATGGACAATTGGCTAAGATATTTTCCCAATTCGTGGGTTTTCTTTTCACTCTGTTGGAGATTTCCTTTGACATGCAAAAACTTTTTAGAAAGATGAGATCCCAGTTGTTGATTCTTGGAAGTATTTCTCATGCAATTTGACTTTTGTGCATAAACTCTCTGCCTACTCCTATGTCATCAAGATTTTTACCTACTTTGTCTTCTAGTAAGTTTAGGGTCTCTGTTTTAATATTAATATCTTTGATCCATTTTGACTTTATTTTAGTGCATGGCGATAGACATGGATCCAGTTTTAATTTATGGCATATAGAAAGTCAGTTTTTCCAGCACAATTTGTTAAAGAGGCTATATTTCTTCCAAAGTACATATTTGGCCCCTTTGTCAAAGACGAGGTGGCTAAGTGTGTTTGTAGTTGTTGCTGTGTCTTCTAATCTACTTTGTTGTTTGTGTACAGAAATGCTATTGATTTTTGAGTATTCACCTTGTATCCAGCTACATTACTGAATTTGGTTATTACTTCTAGAAGTCTTCTAATGGGTTTTTGGGGGTCTTCTATGTAGAGTATCATATCACCTGCAAATAATGATAATTTCACTTCTTCCTTTCCAATCCTTATTCCCTTTATTTCTTTCTCTTGTCTAATTGCTCTGGCTAATATTTCCAGAACTATATTGAATAGGAGTGGTGATAATGGACATCCTTGTCTTCTTCCTGATTTTAGGTTGAAAGTTTCAGTTTTTCTCCATTTAGTAAGATGTTGGTTGTTGGTTTATAATATATGGCTTTTATCAGGTTGAGGTAGAGACCATCTATTCTGATTTTCTGTAGGGTTTTTATCATGAATGGGTGTTGGATTTTGTCAAAAGCTTTTTCTGTATCTATGGTGATGATCATGTGATTCTTGTCCTTGACCCTGTTGATATGGTGTACTACATTTATTGATTCGTTTATGTTGAACCCTCCCTGCATTCCTGGGATAAATCCCACTTGATCATGGTGTATAATCTTTCTGATAACTTTTTATTTGCCATTATTTTATTGAGGATTTTTGCATCTATGTTCATTAGGGAGTTTCTTCCCCTTTCACAATATCTATTGTACATTTTAAATCTTATTTACTCTTTCAGCTTTTAGGGGCAGAACAAAAGCTGAAAATAAGACTTTTAGCATAGACATCAGAGTTTAAAAACAGATATTTTTAAGGTCAAACTGGAGAAGGTGGGTTTTTAATCCAATTTATCCAATGTCTTTATAAGACAGAGACACACAGAGAAAGGAGTATGTTGAGATGGCAGCAGTGATTGAGTGCTGAATCTACAAGCCATGGAAAACCAAGGATTACCAGCTGTCGCGAGAATCTATGAGAGAAGCATACAAGAGGTCCTTCTTTCTAGCTCTGAAAAGGAATCAACACACAAATGTAAATACCTTATTTCAAACTTCTAGGCTCTAACACTGTGAAAGAACAAATGCTGATTGTTTTAAAGCACCAAGTTTGTGGTACTTTGTCACCATGGTCATAGGAAACTAATACAGGAATTAATGCAAGAGTACTAGAACCTTAAGATTGTCTCAAAAAAATGCCAACTATTCTAATGTTTTCTTTAAGGCTATAAATTCATAAATTCCTTACTATTAAAATACATTTAAAAGGGTACTGTATCAAATATATCTCCTCTTCTAATTTCTTGAAAATTCATATTAATGAATTTATTGCTTATTTTAGAATGGCTTGGAAGAATTGAACATTTATGCTTTAGGAAATCTTAATGATGAATTGCTCTGTCTTTATTTTACTTTAAATACAAAAATGATTTTTCAGAAATATATGGGGAGAATTGGGAGAGAGTATGCACTTTTCAGAAAATTCAACTCCATATCTTATCATATATGCATGTATTTGTCTAGTAAAATCTACTGATACACCATTGCTAAATGGTATGCAGAAAGTCAGCAAAGATGAAACTGATGTCAATTCTCTTTTAGAGATACTCACAATGTATTTGAAAAAATTGTACATACATTGCATGTAGACAAAGTCAGAACTAAGAATGGCTTGGAAAATACGTGTGGGAAGTACCAAACAGCCTATAGATGTAGCACAGGAGGGTATCCGAATGGGTTCTTAAACAAAGAGATACCCTAGGCCAAAACCAAATATTTTTGTTTACAGCATTATGTAGATGTTTATTATAAGAATTTGATTTATGAAATGTTGGAGGCCAGGAAGTCCCAAGATCTTCAGCTGGCAAACTAGAAAGCCAAGAAATCTGATGACATAATACAAATGTGAGTCCAAAGTTCTAAGAAGTCAGAGAGTTGATGATGTAAGTTCCAGTCAGTGTGAAAGTTCAAACTCAATAGAATGTTGATGCTCCTATTCAAACATAATCAGTGAGAGAAAAAATGCTGCCTCATTTAGCATTCTTTGTTTTATTCAGACATTCAACAGATTGAATGACACAGGCAAAATGTTTTCTCATATTCATCCCATAAATAAAGTTTTACTAGAACTATACATACTGGTTTGCTTATATATCGCATTGACTGTTTTCAAAATGACACTGGCAGAGTCGAGTACTGTGATAGTTACAGAGACCATATGGGCCACAAAGCCTAAAATATTTTGTTTCTGGGTCTACTACAGGAAAGTGTCCTAAAAGCTGGACTGAACAGATAGTGTCACAATGAGCATAGATTGTTCAATGAATGGATTAATGAATGTATAAGTGAATATATGGAGGATACGTGATACTATGACATGGAATTGCTGAAATAAAATTCTGAATCTGAATTAAATTAAACTAAGATTTTAAAATAAGAAAGTGACATCAGAAAATTAGACCACATATTTCTTAAGTATTGCCCAACACAGTTCTGGGTCCCTGTGAAAATATATAAAATGTGGAACATAGAGTTCTTTCCTTGGAGAAACTTCATTTCAAATAAGACACACATCTTGCTTTAATCAACAAGAATAGTCTGTAATAAAATTCTGAATATTTGTTGCAAAGCCTAAGTGCTGTTGTACTTTTTTTAAAGCATGCTACCAGGACTGAGTTCATGAAGAAAACAAAAATAGGAAATCAAGAAAACTAATAGCTTGAAAATATTTCAGCTTCTGCTCCAATATGGATATCATATGCCCTGTAACCTAAAATGTTTGCTTGGACCCATTAGTATAATGTGAACTGCTTTTAAGCAGAGTACCAAAGTCTAAATGACTTTTGAGAAAATTGGTCCAGGTGGAATCTGTTGTTTTTTTACTTTATATCAATATTTCTTAGTATTTATGTGTCCACGGGGGAACAAGGTTTCTAGATACAGTAGTTTGCAGGCCCAGATTGTTTAGTGCTTTGTTTAATGCTTCTTTTAATAAGTCCAGTTTCTTCCTGTTCTGGCTTTTTGTGAAATCATTATGAGTAATGGGTAGAATTATTAACTTGATTCAGAATTTCTCGTAAATTTTCAACTTTGTTGTAGTTCTTTAAAATGAATTTTGCTTTTTCTCTACTGTATTTTGGTTGATTACTAAAAGGATGTCTATAAATCTATTTCTAAATTATTCAATAGGCTTTATGTAACTCTGCAAAAATTACCACATAAATGATTATATAAATAAGTTTAACTCTAAGTGTGTGTTATAATTGTCTTGCTTTACCATGCATTGCATTGCCAATATCCTCAATTTCAGAAGATTTCACAAGACTGACTTAGATGTCGTATGTGATATTTTGCTACTTTGATTGAATGATACATCAAAATTGAGAAAATTTACTGGATAGAATAAAAAGAGAACTGGATGATAGGTATTCATTAATCAGTTAATATTTTAATCAAAAAATTTCTTTTTATTCAGTGGAGTTCAGAGCTAACTAAAAAAATGTACATTCTAATAATGCATATTCTATAATTACAAATATAAGGTAAGATCACTGTACAAAATTTGGACATGTTTAAAATTTTTAATGAATAATACTGGAATGTCATAAATCCTAACACTACCATTAAAAACAAACACATTGACATTGAGTTTCCCTAAACAAGTTTATTATTAAAATATGTATAATTAAAAGCTAGAATCAGAAGTATGCACAAGTAAGAATTTTTATTAAATTCAGTTTACATTGTGTGTATAATTTGATCGTGATTTTTCACCCAATTAGTAACACATTTGGTCACATGATTTTTGATGACTTTATAAAACTTTGTAGTTTTACTAGACCCATGTGTATCACCATGCACTAAACTAAAATCAAAATGGGTCAAAGGTCTTAATATTAAAACAGAAACACTAAACCTGCTGGAAGACAAAGTAGGTAGAAATCTTGATAACATATGGGTAGGCAGAGAATTCATGAACAAAAATCAAACTACACAAGAAATACTTCCCAGAATCAACAAATGGGATCTTGTCTTATTAAAAAACTTTTGCTTGTCAAATGAAATCTCCAACAGACTGAAAAGAAAACCCACTAACTGGGAAAATATATTAGCTAACTGTCCCTCAGACAAAGGACTTCTATCTAAAACATATAAAAAATTTAAAAAATCAGACCCCTGAAATTCAAAGACCCAATCCAACAATGGGCATCTGAGATGAATGCACACTTCTCAGATGAAGAAATACAAATGGCAAATAAATATATGAAAAAGTGTTCAGCATCAATGGTCATTCGGGAAATGCAAATTAAAACAACACTGAGATTCCATCTCACTCCAGAAAGAATGGCGAAGATTAAAAAAATCAACCAATAACAAATGCTGAAGGGGCTGTGGGGAAAAGAGAACTCTTCTATACTGTTGGTGGGAGTATAGACTGGTGCAACCACCATGGAAATCAGCATGGAGATTCCTCAGAAAGCTAGGATTAGAGGTTCCCTTCAACCCAGCTATCCTGCTTCTGGACATTTTCCCAGAAGAACTGAAAACATCATACCACAGTGATACATGTGCACCAATGTTTACAGCAGCACAATTTGTAATAGCTAAATCTTGGAAACAACCCAAGTGCCCATCAACCAAGGAATGGATAAAAAGTTTTGGTATTTTTGTACAATGAAGTACTACTCGGCTATAAAGAATGATTGCATTAAGACTTTTATAAGTAAATGGACATGACTTGAGACCATACTCATGAAATAAATCAAAGTCACATGTGTAAATACCATACTGCCTCCCTAACATGAGAAACTGAAAGAGCAAATGTGATCTAAAATCTACAATAAATATTGTATAAGGGTAAGAAGCAACTCAAAGAGGAAAACTAACTGGGATAGGGGAAAAGAAGAAAGAAGGAAGGGAAAAGGAAAAAGGCATAAATTTGTGTGTATATACATAAGATAGCTAAGATAACTATACTACAAATTCTATTAGTTCTTGGAAAAGAAAAGTTAATACTCATATAATCAGATCAGTTTTACATGTCTATATCTGGTAATCTAAGTAAACCTTTTGAAGGTAACAATATGAATATTACCATTGTTAAATTCCTATCACCTTGTTTTGAAAACCTATACTGATATTGTTTGGGGTTTGCTGTTGTTGTTTGTCTCTTGCTTTTTTCCTCTTAAATATATAAATAAATAACATTGTAGTTTTAGCACAACCTAAGTTAAACCATTCCAAATTTCTTAAACAACACATACTGTATAAAAATTATAAAACCACCTGAATATTTCCTATGACTAATTTTAATTGTTCACCTATTTTTTAAATTGACACATTATTAATTAACTACCAAAAAAATCACCCTTTTAAGATGAACAACTCACTGATTATCAGTATATTTACAAAGTGTACATTCATCACTATCTAATTTCTGAACATTTTAATCACTTTCCAAAACCCAGTGCTCACTGCCATCACTATTCTTCACTCCATGCCTACCCTAGAACCTTGCAGTCACTAACCTACCATCTGTTTCTATGAAATTAACCTTCTTAGTAACTGCCCATATGATAACAGTGGATGACAGCTGACTTCACTGCAAGCCTCAGTCCCTACTGGAAGAGGGACTTAGAGAAACCAAAGACATGAAAAGAATCACACAAGCAAAAACTAAATTTTTAATCTCTGACATCACAGCTATAACAAACTGGCTTAATTCCTACCTAAATAATCTTACACTAAAGTCACATCTACTTCAGTTACTTTTACTTAACATGACATGTCTAGCTTTGAACAAAAAATTGCCAGGTAGGTTAAAAGGCAAAAAAATCAACTCAAAAGAGAAGTCAAGAATTAGAATCAAATTCATCTATGGCAGGTATTTTGGAATTACTAGATATTTGGAGGTTTCAAAAATAACTGTGAGTACTATGCCCAGGATTTTTATGGAAAAAGTAGGCAACATTCAAGAATAGAAGAATAAAAACTCTGAGAAAGAACCAAGTGAAAATGCTAAAATAAAAGCACTACAAGGAAATGAAAAATGTCTTTACCTCACTCATCAGCAGAAAAGACGTAGCCAAGGAGACAATCAGTGATTTCAGAAACATGCCAATATATGCTTCTAGAGAGAGGGGGGTATGAAAAAGAACTATTCCAGAACTTTAAGACAATTATTGAAAATAAAGAAATACATAATGAGAATACCAGAAGAAAGAAAACAAATAACAGATATATTGGAAGAATAAAAGCAAGAATACAATAAACGTATCTGAATATCCATGTTTCTTCTGCCATAACTAACAATAGCTAAACTGCGGGAACAGCCTAGGTGATTGTCAGTTAATGAGTAAAGAAACTGTAGCATGTAGATGTATATACACAATGAAGATTTATTTAGTCATAAAGAAGAATGAAATCATTTTATTTGCAGGAAAATACATGGAACTGCAGATCATCATGTTAATCAAAATAAGCCAGAATCAGAATAACAAATACCAAATGTTTTCTGTCACAGGTCATCAAAAAGAAAGAAAGATCATAAAAGCAGAAAAGAACCTCTTAGGAATGAGGAAAGGAATAAATGGGAGGGAAGGCAAGAGGATAATAGTGGATAGAAATGATCCAAGTGTGTTATATGCATGTACCCATCATTCTGTATATTTAACATACTAATAACAACTGTACAAGGTGGCATATCAAATTAAAATTACATAAGTAAAAAATGAAGGAAATATTGAAAGAAAGCATAGATGGGAATATTACTTATAAAGGAACAAGAATAAGGAGTATATTGGACATCTCAGAAACCATGCAAGCAAGAAAAGATTGAATAAAAATACTTAGTTTTCAAAGTAAAAGTTACTAATTTAGGATTCTACATCTGGATAAGTTACCCTTCAGAATTAAATTAGAAATACTTTCTCAAACAAATGAAAATTGAGAGAATTTTCATTAATGTATGTATTGTATTAATCCATTTTCTACTCTATAACAAAATACCCAAGACTGGATAATTTCTGAAGAACAGAAGGTTACTTGGCTGACAGTTGTTCAGGCTGGGAAATCCAAAGACATAAAATGCTCAGCATATGATGAGGGCTTTCTTAATAGAATCATAACCTGGCAGAAAATATCATATGGCTAATCATAGCAAGTAGTTGGGATCCTCATTTTCTACTTATAAAACTACAAATGCTATCATAGGAATTTTGTCATCATGACCTCACATAATTCTAAATCCCTCCCAAAGGCTACACTTCTAAATACCATCAACATATGAATTTGAAGTTAAGTTTCTAACGCGTGAACTTTGGAGTACACATTCAAGCTACAACACCTGCCTTGTAAGAAATGTTAAAAAGTGTTTGACTGGGAAGGAAAATCCTACAGTCAAAAACTCACACCACATAAGATAAGAACATTATAAAATAAGTGATTGTGATGTAAAAATCTTTGATAGCTCTTATCTTTAATTGATTTAATAATGAATTGAAATGATCATAGCAAGAAAAGATTTCTTTATTTGAGCTGGTAATAAATGAAAAGAATAGGTGGGACAAGATGACGGAACAGTAAACAGTAGGGTAAGTGGCCTCCCTGAAAGATACCGTGCAAATGCTGGAATATAAAAACATGGGGAAGACAAAAAAGAGGGAGGCAGGTCTTCTGGACCCAGGAAGAATCTAAAACAAGAATTGAAACCCACAGAAAGAGTAAAAAGAAGTAATCAAACAAAGGTGGTGGCTAGTGGCGCCCCTGTCTGGAGCCAGACCCACTTTGTGATAGGGGTTACAGGAATCTGGGGATACATGATTAAAGTGCTGTGGCCACTGCATCAGTGGCGGCCCTGGTGACAGCGGCAGCAGCAGCGAGCCTGGACGCCTCTGCCCAGAGAGGCACCATTGGAGGAAAGTGGCAGTGGACTAAAACTGACTGGTGATTGCAGAAAACCCCAAACCCCGACAAGGGAGAGCAAGGGACTGGCAGCCATCTTGGGACCAGAACCACTACTAACTGGGACCCCAGAGGGTCCCAGTGGGTGACCGGCTAGGTCTGGAGACCAGGGCAACATGCACACCCCAGGGGTGATAGTGGAAGTTTCATGGTCAATTGGCCCAGGTTCCCAGGCAGCAGCCCCACCCCCGCGCACTGTGCCAGTCATCAGGGGAGCCAAGATGGGCTGAGGAAAAGCAGCATACAGTGCTGTAGCAGCTCACCCAGTGGTAGCCATCAGATATCCGCAATCAACACTGGCTCACTCCAGAGAAATTATAAGATACCTGGTACACACTTGTCCAGGAAAATGCCAAGACAAAGAAGCAAAAGGCAGTCTCTGGCCTCCAATCCAAGCAGAACAAATCCAGGAGAAGCAAAAGCCAAAAAGGTTGGGAGTCCCACAACTAAAGTCTCTGAGATGATGACAAACTGAAGTAAAGAAACAACTTCATGAAGCTATAAAAGAAATTAGAGCAGAAATACTAACAACTAAAAGAAGAAATGAAAAACATAACAGAATTGCTAGGCATGTCTAAAGGAGATATAGATAAAAAAAAATGGAGCATAGAAAAATGAGGGAAACCTGGAATGAACAATACAGAAAAGATTTAGAATGCATGAAACAGATTCAAAGAGACTACCAGGAAATCAAAAACTCCAATGAAAGTTGGCAGAACCACCTGAAGGAAACTAAAGATAGACCTTCGAACCTTGAAGACAGGTTTGAAGCTTGTGATCGAGAAAGGAAAGATCTCTTAAAAATAACAAGAAACCTGGAACTAACAATACAATGGCTGCAAGACAACCCAAAGAAATGCAATTTAAGAATAATAGGTGTGAGTGAAAAAGCAGGGGTCAATACAAATCAAATTAAAAGCCTAATTACAGAAATAATTTCAGAAAACTTTCCAAGCATGGGAACAGGAAATGACTTTGAGATAAGAGAAACATATAGAACTCCAGCTAAACATAACCAAAATATACCTACACCCAGACATATAATAATCAAGATCCCAGAAATTCAACACAAAAACAAAATATTAAAAGCTATTAGAGAAAACAACAGATCACCTACAAAGGAAAATCCATTAGAATCATGATGAACTTCTCAACACAAGCCATCAGGTCCAGAAGAGCTTGAAGTGAAGTACTTCAAACCCTGAAAGGAAACAATTTCCAAAGCAGATTAATGTACCCTGCAAAATTATCTTTCAAAATCAATGGAGAAACAAGGTACTTCCACAACAAAGAACAACTAAAGGAATTTATGACCACCAAGCCAACTCTACAGAGAATACTGAAGAACGTTTTAGAGAGAGATAAAAAAGTCCAAAGTTCCAGAAACAGTGGCAGAGGGATATCACTGAGTGGGGCAGACAATTGAATAATTTGTCATCAGGATTTGAGTCCAGTATTGTTTTCAATGAGCTGTTTAGATTAATCTTATTCTACCTCGAACTGTCTAATTTTATTATATATGATGACATACACAGCTAGTTTAAAGATAACAAAATACATTAGGTAAACTTTATTGATATTTGATCACCTTGTTTTGAAACCCAGTAATGCTTTCATTATTCTGTTTTGAGTGATTTTAACCTATTTTAGTTTGTTTGATTGTATTATAACAGATGATATAGGCAACCCCTTAGAAGACAATATGAGGCATTATAGAAATCAACATTATATTACTATGTATTGCTTCCATTGTTTTATTTGTTATTGGTTTTATTCAGTACTATTTTGTTTGATTATATTAGGCCTGATGGTATGGGCAGTTATTTTGAAGACAACAAGAGGTATTACAAGGGGAAAGGAGGAAGGAAGAAAGGGAAAAGGAAAAAGACATAAATTCATAAATAAGTATACATAGGACAGTTAAAATGACTATATTACTAAATGCATAAGCTATTGAAAAAGAACAGTTAATACTCATACGATTAGACCAATTTTGCATGTCTCTGTTAATCTGAACAATCCCTTTGAAGGTAATGATATGCAATATTACAACTACTGTCAAGTTTCAATCATCTCATTTTGTAAACCTATAATGTTATCCTATTGGATTTGTTGTTGTTGTTTGTCTCTTTTGCTTTTTGTTTCTCTTTTCTGTGTCCATTTTCTCTTAAATAAAAAAGAAAAGAAAAGAATAGCAGCAATGTAATAAAAGATGGTAGCGAAAAACTGGGAATATTCTGCTTTAAGCTACCTACATTGTCCATGAAGCAGTATAGTGTTATTTGGAAGTGGATTTATATTAATTTTAAAAGTATGTTGAAAATTCTAGACATATTACTGAATAAATTCTTGGAAGGACACATAGAAATTATAAGGGAAAAAATAAATTCCCATAAGATAAGTAAATAAAACCAGAGAAGACAGAAGAAAAGTGAAGATCAAAAAAGGAACAACATTGGCAATGGGTAGGAAACAATGAAAAATATAGTATATACTAACTGAAATATATCAATCATCATTTTACATGTGAACTGTCTAAATATGTAAATTAAAAGACAGAGACTACTAGAGTGCATAATTAAACAAAGCCCAACCAAGTGTTTTCCACAAGATATATGTGTGTTTTGACTATAAAGATTAAGATAAAAGTAGTAAAATAAAAACAATAGAAAATATTGTAATATGTTAACACTAATTAAAAGCTAGAGAAGTTGTAACATTTTTAAAGATAAAGATTACAGAGAAGAGAAAATTATTAAGGATGAAAACAAAGATTATCCAAGAATAACAGAAAGTAGCAGCAGACACATGTAATATAGTTGAAAACTTTAACACCACTAAATCAGTAATTGACAGATTTAGTAGGCAAAATCAATAAGCATTTAATTGAATAGAGCAGTACTGTCAATCAACAGATTATACTGACAATTATACTTTATCTAATAACACTAGAATACCATTCTTCCAAAGCTCACATAGAGTACTTATGAAAATAGACTATATTCTGGGCTATAAAATGCATCTTAACAAATTTAAAAGACTAAAAATAATACAACACGTGCTCTCTGAGAACAGTGGGATTAACTAGAAATTAGTAACAAAAAGATAATTGGAAAATCAAAAATAATTTTGAATTGAACACCATACTTCTAAATATCAAATAAGTAAAATAATTCTCAATAAAAAATATAAAATACTTTGAGCTAAATGAAAATACAATCTATCAAAATTTATAGGATGGTGTGAAGAAGAGTTTAGGGAGAAAATTATGGAATTAAATATATATAGCATAAGTATTTATATATATATTTCACATATGTATATTGAATGTGTATTTATGTATATATTTAGGAAGAATGTTTTGCAATTATGATATCGACTCATCCACTTTCATAAACTAGAAAAAGACTAAATTAAATCTAAAGTAAACAAAAGAAAAAAGTAATGAAAATTCAAACATTCAAATAAAAAATAAATGAAATTGAAGACAAGATACTAATTAGAGAAAATCAATGAAGCCAAGAGGTGATTCTCTAAGTAGAAAAAAACCTGTTAAACTTTTATACCAAGAAAAAAGACAAAATACAAACAACAGAAATCTTGTCATTATTTCTGACTCTTTGGACATTAAAAGGTTTACAAAAAAAAAAAGCAACGTTATTAACAACTTTATGCCTGAAAATTTGCTAAGAAGGGACCAAGTTCTTGAAAGAAACAATTTATTACTAAAATTGGTACAAAACAAAACAGATAATCTAAATAGACCTATACCTATTAAGAAAATGAATCAATAATTAATAGATTTCCAAAACAGGAAACACTGAACCTAGATAGGTTATCTACTAAAATACTCTACTAAATATTTATGGGAGAACAATATGAATTCCCTACCAGCTGTTTAAGAAAATAGAATAAAACAGAGTAGTACTTAACTCCTTCCATGAAGCCAGCATTAGCTTAATGCCAAAACCAGAAAAAGATAGTAAAAGAAAGGAAAACTAGAGGCCATTATACTTTAAAGTACATATATGCAAAAACTCAACAAAATATTAGCAAATTGAATCCACAAAGTATAAAATTAATTATGCATCATGATAAAATGGAACATATTCCAGGTTTCAGGTATGCAAGTCTGTTTCAACATTTGAAATCAATTAATATAATCCATTACATAAACATTATAAAGATGAAAAATCATATGATCATTATAACAGATGTATAAAAAGGATTTGTCGAAATCCAACATTCACTCATGATTAAATAACTCAGTGAACTAGGAATGGGAAGCAACTTCCTCAACTAATAAAGGACTTGCATAGAGTGCTATCAGCAAGACGGCAAAATAGGAGATATCAAACTCCTCTACCCTCCTCACAAAAAGTTCAAAATCACGTATTAACAGACAAGAACATCTTGGTATAAACCTTAAAACTTGGAAAGAAGCCTAAGACATCCACGTGGACTGTAGAACCGATTAAACATTGCCTAAGAAGCATACAAGGAACAGTCTCACTTTCTGCCACTTTTTCTTTCTCCAGATTTGACACAACACTTGAGAGAAAGGATTCTTTAGGCCAGCAATTTCTGTAGTGGGAAAAGAGAATAGCAGTGAACATTTAATGTCCCTAGCATTTCTAAGTAACATCTCTGGGAGCTCACAGGGAACATGGGGAATAAAGACATAGCTAGAGAAGAGTCACTGCTCACAGGGCCCATTGTGCAGATCTTTGGGTTAACTCTGTGTTACTGGCAATAGAGATACATGATCACCAGTAACCAAGTAAGGCCCATCTAGACACCCTAAGAAGCATGGTGGGAAGTTCAGTTAGACTTGATGACCAACCTCCATGCCACGTCTCAGATTGTACCCCGAAGTCCTGACCAGAGACAGAGATGCTTGCAACTCAGAGTTTCAATAATTCACAAGGACTAGGCTTTGCCACTAACCAAAAAGTGATTCATCAACCTCAAAACCCACACCAAGAACCTGCTTGTGGAATGAGATTTTATCAAAAGCCCTTTTTGGAAAAGAACAAGGGTTCCTCTTGAACTCTTCAAATGGGTATTGAAACAGTGCTTTATCTCAGTCTGAAAGCTCACCATAGGCAAGGCAATAAGCCATAATTGTGCATTTTCACTCACTGTTGCTACTGGTCCAAACTACTGAGCAGTGACTCCATGTAACCTCAGAACACAACCTATGACCCTTTTGAATCACAAAACTCAAGAAGCAGTAACAATCAGAACTGTGTCCCATTCTGACTAGAAGACATTCCACCTCCTGGTAGAGCACACCCAGTGGTCTCACCAGAAAAGGAAACCCAGCCAGTAATTCCATCTGACTTCAGTGCTAAAAAACCAGAAAACTAAAAAATAGGACAGCAAATTTTACCTGCACATTGACAGTTCCAGCTCTCCCAACAATTACCTCAGACTATATTTAGTAATGAAAGTCCATGCCTGCCACAGAATACCTGAAAAGGATAGAAGTGTTTAGGTACTCAAATGTCTGGACTATCGATGAACACATAAGGATTGTGAGGAATTATGAACTCATAACACTTTAAAAAGAAAATAATCAAATTCCAATAAAGGATTCTAAAGAAACAAATGACTGACAAGGAATTCAGAATAGTCTTATTAAGGTTCAGTGAATGTCTTAGTTATGTTTGTCATTGATAAGACAAAATACCCAACAATAGCCAAAGTAAAAAGAGGAAAGGCTTATTTCAGTTCAGTTTGTACAGGTTCCCATCCATAATCAGCTGGCTCCAAGGCAGACTGTCATGGCAGATGGGCATCACAGAGGACAAACAATCCAAGACAAGCAGGCAGGAGACAGTAAAGCAATCAGCAGAAGCAGCAGCAGCAGCAGCAACAGCATCAGTCTTATCTTACCCTTTATATTCTATCCAGGTTGTAACCCTATTGATTGGTGTCACCCACACCCAAGGTGAGGCACTCTTAATCCCAGCATTGTACATCCTAGATACAGCCACCTCCAAAAACCCCACCTATGACTCCATGAGACTTTGTGGAGACATCCAGATACAATCCATAACAGTGAGCTGCAGAAATATATGGTTATAAAATTAAATTAAATTTGGAAAATAATACATAAGCAAAATAAAAAGTTTTACAAAGAAATGAAAACTTTTTGAAAAATAAACAGAAATTCTACTGATAAAGAGCATGACAACCAGATTGAAAAACTCAACAGAAAGTTTGAAAATCAAATATGACCAAGTTGAAGAAAATAAGTGAGATCAAAGGTATATCATTTAAAATTATCAATCCAAAAAATAAAAGAGGTAAAAAAAAACAAGGAAAATCTATGGGAATTATGGGACACCCTCAAAAGAACTCTAAAGACATTTTCATAACAGCAGCTCCTGAAGAAAAAGAGAGAGAAATTTCTAGGGAGTACATTTAAAGATAATGGCAAAAACCTTCCCAAATCTTGGGAAAGGTACCAAAATTTAGGAAACAAATAAAATCTCTAATTTAGTTAACTCAAAAAGGAATTATCAATAACTGTGTTACACTTGATACACTGTGTCAATCTGAGAAGTTTCCAAGTCTAACTCAGAGCTTCACAGGGAGCTAGAATCATTACTTTGTAAATATCCTCATCCTGTGCAAGAGGAGGGCAAGGAGATTTTGTGAGTGCTACACTGGCCTTGGAGGGGTGGGTAGCCTGTGTATAATATAAAGGAGTAAAGAGGTTTGCTCTGCCCCTCCCGCTTTGCTCCTGCTGCTCTTGCTGGCTGCTGTCTTGAAGTGCTGCCTCTCAGCCATTACACCCTGCCTTGGAGCCAGCTGATTATGGACTGAAACCTCCACAAACTGTAAGCTAATTAAACCTTTCCTTCCTTCATTTTGGGTGTCAGGTGCTTTGTCCCAGCAACAAGAGAAAACTAACCAAGACAACATGTGTCAGTCAAACTATCAGACTACCAAAAATCAAAAACAGGACTCAGAGTGTAGTTTAGTGGTAGTTTGCCTAGCATTATGTAAAGCTCTCATTTTACCCCCAGTACTGCCAAAAAAGTTTTTTAAAAAATCTAAACCAAGCAAGAGATAAAGAAATAGTTCATTAAAGAAGGAATATCAGTAGACTGCTCAGCAGGTCATGAGAGATAGGATATCCAACATGTTGAAATATGATAGGATGCCAACCAGAGAAATTTTATCAAGGGAAACTGTTCACTGCTTTTGGAGGAAAAATACTTTTCCTAACAAACAATAGTTTAAGAAGTTCAGCACTACTTGACAAGTCTTTTAAGAATTAGTAAAAGTTCTCCTTAAGCTGAAAAAAGTTGCTCAATAATAAAAATACACAAAAATAAATTGATTTAAAGTATATAAGATGGCCATATGCTTTACCCATATGCTAGACAATTTTATGCAAAGCATGGGAACATCCACATATTTTTGAATCTCCAAGAGTACTAGAACCAAAACTATAGGTACTGAAGGAAGGCTGTATATGCACTTAAAACTGTTGCATCTAAATATACAAGCAAACATTAATGTTTGCTTATAGCTGTGAAGGAAGAAACAATAAAAAATAGTAGAAGACTTCAATACCTCTATTTCAATGGTGGGAATTCATTCACACAGGAAACCAAGGAGAAAACATTGGAGGATACTTCAAGACAGCAGACCAGAGGCAGCCTGGATCCACAAACAGTTCTGGGATAGTCTAAAACCAGCTGGTATGAAGCTCTGAAAGCTTCATAGGGTACATGGAGATTTGAGAGACCACAAAAGGTGGAAGTAACCAGGCAAGTGGAGAATGATAATTAGAAAATGGTATCAGCTGAAAGAAGATTCCCTGGTGCCAAAGGACTGTGGCTCAGTATGGGCGGAAAATTTTCCCCTGCCATAAAGCAGCCCAGTGAAAAACACAGCACTCTCTTTTAAGTGCTGATTCCAAAGCAGGATGGAGAAACAGTCAATGCATGAAAATAATATGACTAAGGTCAAAGGGTCAGAGATAGGTGTGATTATTCCATCTCCCAAGATTTGAGAAGGGCAAGTTCATGAAGCTATCATACACTCCCCTCCCAGTTTTTTTCTTTGTTCAGTAAAACGAGCGGTAAGGACTGGAACAGAACTGGAGTGTGAAGCCATCTTGAGTGCCTCTCTTTGCCTTCCTGTTGAAAAACTCCACGGTTTTTGTAATTTTCAGGCATAAATGCTACTGCACAAAAGGGAAGAACTATCAGCTCTATCAGTTAGAATGACACCTGGAAAAACGCGATTGAGGCACATTAAATCCTGGAGAATCCGAGAGAGATCACACCCCTGGACTCCAGAGATGGAATACTGAGCATCCCGCCATCACATGCTAGCACAACACTGACAGAGGGTGCAGCCCTGACTGACACCAAGGCAGTGACTTATAGCATGGCAGGGTGAAGAAAGTGATTGTCACAGCTAAGACATTCTGAGTGACATGAAAGGACAGAGCAAAACAGAGCAGGCAGAGCAAGAAACAGTCAGTTTCACTCTAACAGCAGCTGGAAGTAGCCACAGGAGATACCTCAGAGGAAGGGGTCTAAGACTGGGGGAGTCCTGCAAGGACTAATGGAAGGCCCATATTAGGCCAATCCTGTCACACACATGCGTGCGCGCACACACACACACATGCACACACACACACACACACCACTCCCAGTACCACCAGAATCCACTGCAAGTTCCTGGTCCCAAGATGGAGGCAAAGTCACATGCCAGCAATGACTGCAGGAGTGCAGGCTGAAATGTAGCAGGACTCCACCTGCAGAGGTAACAGGTAGCAGTTTAGGCAGCCCATCTGCAACCCCCGCCCCTTCACTGTCATTTACAGAAGAGTGCAAGTCAACTGTGGGGAATAAATTCAGGGACTACACATATTCAGTTTCCCAGTCACAACCACAGAAGAGAAGAGCTCAGCTCACCACAAACACCACAAGATCTCAATATTTGAGCTAAGAGGTGAGAGCATTTTGTGAAATTCTGATTAAAGTATAAATCAAACTAGAGTTCTTCATAACGTTTTCTTTTTTCATCTTGTATTGCTTTTTGAAAGACCTGGGAAAGAGTGATGTGTGTTAGTAAGAGCAGGACTTATTATTGCTTTTACCTCTAAAGTATCTTGTAAGACATATCAAGTTCTTCCATGCCAAGAGTTGTTTCATGGATTTAGCTAAATTAATTTCTTGGTTTGATCATAAACTGGACTCAACCTCCCTGTTCCCTCCCACACATTCCCTTTAAACTTCCTCATCTTTCCTTATTTCCCCTCTTACACCCTCTCAAATCTCCCCTCCAGTCTCTCTTCCTTTCTGGTACACAACAAATTATGTCATTTTTGGGAAAATGTGTGCAACTAGAGATCATCATATTAATCAAAATAAGACAAATTCAAAAGACAAAAGTATCAAATATTTTCTCTCATATATGGAATCTATGGTGGGGGGATTATAGGAAAGCAGAAAGGAGAAGGGGACCAGATAAAGGCTAGGAGAGAAGAAACAGGTTAACAAGGAAGATGGAAATAATTGAATGACGTTACACACATGCATAGAAATGTTCCAAAGATGCTTATTATTTTGTAAAATTAATATCCCCTAACAATTACAATTCTAAAAAAACGGAAAAATGTGCATATGGAAAAGTAAAAGAAAGTAGTCCTGAGTCAAAGGCAATACTATGGAAACAAAACAAATCAGTGATTGTTCAGGGTGGCAACACAGAAAAGGAATGAACAGTAAAGTATTTTAGATTTTTAGTTCAATATTCATTTTGATAAAATAATGGTGGGTACATAATATTGTGGATAGCTTATAGAATGGTGCAATGTGCAGAGTGACACTTAATATGTTAACAATAATTACACATCCACATTGTCTTAGCAATTGCAATAAAAGTGCCTCACTAATACAAAAGATAAAGACTGTGCAGTAGGAGATACATGCCAGGTCAGGGAGTAACACATGGAATAATTCTGTATTTATTGTGTAATTTCTTTTGAAAACTTAAAGCTCTCTAAAAATAGTCTATTAATTTGAAATTAATACTTAGAAATATTCTTTCTCAACTGAATTGTCTGGGTACTTCTGTTGAAAATCGACTGACCATAGACACATTCTTTCCAGATTTCTATTTGGATTCTCATTTCTATTCCATTAACCTATATTTCAACTTGATGATATTACCACATTTTCTTGATTATGATTACTGTACTTGGTTTTTAGTTGAAAAGTGCGAGTTTTCTTACTAATTTTTTCAAGACTAAATTCTAACTCCTTCCAAGTCCTCATGAATTTTAAAACCAGGGTGCCTATTCTAAAAATACATATTTACCAGTTGGGATTCTGAGAGGAATTATACTGAATCTGTAAATGAACTAGTGAATATTGTTGTCATAAAATTATTGATACTTATGCAGAAACACTATTTTCCACTTATTTTAACTTTTCCAGCACTGTTTTTGCTGCTTTCGACATATAAAGTTTTCAATTGACTTTTAAATTTAGTCCACATTATTTTACTTTGATGCTATTGTGAATGACATTGTTTTCTTAATTACACTTTCATGTTCATTGCAAATACATAGAAACTATTTTTATTATTTTATATGCTGAAATTTTGCTGAAATTAATTATTAAAACTGACAGTATTTTTTTTTCTCTTTGGTTTTTTGAAGCAGGGATTTTATACATAGTTCAGACTGGCCTTGAATTAACTACAAAGTCCAGGCTGACCTCAATCTCACTTCAATCCTCCTGTCAGCCTGCTGAGTGCTGGGATTACAGGCATGTGCCACCATGTCTGGCTCCTGACAGTATTTTATCAATATTTTTGGATTTTGTTTACAAGAGAAAATGTCATTTTTGAATAGAGATAATTTTACTTCTCTGGATGCTTTCTGTCTCTTTTTCACACCTAATTGCCCTAACTGAACTTTCAACACAAGGTGGATTGAAAGTGGTGAGTTCCACATCACTGTTTTACTCTTGATTTTAAGAAAAAATCATTTGGGCTCTGACTGTTAAGTTTGGTGTTAACTGTGAGTTTTCATAGACATCCATCCATTTTTTATTCTGCTTATATTATATGTTGCATTAATTACCTTTTATAAATTAAAACTCATCATTATATAGAATTATTGTATATATTTCTAGATTTAGAATGTATGGCTGATGATTTTGCCTTTGTACTTGCAACATAAATTAGTCAATAGTTTGCTTTGTTATGATTCTTTGTCTTGTTTTGTTATCAAGGTACCACTAACCTCACTGAATGAGTTGGGAAAGTCTCTAATTCTGTTTGTCTTTTTTTTAATAGTTGACAAAAAAAGTGATATGAAAATGTTAGAGTGTCTGGTAAAATTGACCAGAGAAACTGTCCAAGCTTGAGATTAGTCAGCTTGGTTATTTTAGTTAAAGTTCAGTTCACTAGTATTTTTCTGTAACTTGGACTGTTAAGACACCTTTTTCTGGAACAAGTTTTCTAGTTTGCACTTTCTAAGAATTTGTCTATTTCATACAGTTCTGTAACTTATTACATATAATTTCTATTTTATTTTTATAATTAATTTTATTACTATAAATTTGGTGATTATATTACCTTTTAATTTTGGTTCTAGTAATTCAAGTCTTTAATCTTTTATTCTTGGTCCATATAGCTAAAGTTTTGACATTTTTCATTATCCTTTTCAAATAATTAGCTTTAATTTGCATTTATGTCTTCTATTTTTTTCTGTTCTTTACTTAAATTCCAAGTCTGAATTTTATTATTCTTTTCCTTGTCTTTCTTTGGATTTTGTTTTCTTTTCCATTTTACCATCTTAATGTGAAAGGTTAGGTTATTGATTTGACAACTTTCTTGTTTCTAAGAATTAACATGTACAACTCTAAATGTCTAAGGATTGCTCTATCTTCATTCTTCAAGCTTTGATCTACTCTGTCTTTATGTTATTTCAAAAAATTTTATAATATATCTGTGATTTCTTTGTTGATCAATTATTATTTAGAAATGTATGATTTAATTTCCACAAATGCATTAGTTTCTGAATTTCTTCTTTTATTTCTAGTTTTGTTTTCAATTGGTCTGAAAAAATAATTTGTATTATTTCTATTTTTTCAAATCTGATCAAAATTGTTTGATGGCCTGTATATGAAATCTTTTGGTGAATATCCAGTATAGAGACTTCCTCCAAGATGGCCACCCAGATGACACCGTGACAGGGAGGCTCCCTGAATATACCATCAAAATGCT
The DNA here is from genome assembly GCA_004363535.1 of Dasyprocta punctata. Classification (NCBI taxonomy): domain Eukaryota; kingdom Metazoa; phylum Chordata; class Mammalia; order Rodentia; family Dasyproctidae; genus Dasyprocta; species Dasyprocta punctata. The sequence goes on along the minus strand of RJWM01026861.1, from coordinate 461 downwards.
GGAATATAAACTAATATAATAACTGAGAGAAGGAAAAAAGAGGGAGATGGGTCCTCTGGACCCAAGAAGAATCTAAAACGAGAACTGTAGCCCATGGAAAGAGTAAAAGAATGAAATAAACAAAGGTGGAGACCAGCAGCACCTCTGTCTGGAGCAGAATCCAATCAGCGCTGCGACCCGAGCCGAGAAGTTACGATCCTTGTGCTCTTGATGCGCGGGGGAGCTGCCGGTGGATTTGCTGTGGTGTGGCGCGACGGCAGAGACGACGGTCGACCGTGGAGCGAGGTGGTCGTGAGCGGGCGAGTGAGTGAACCCAGCGGCCCCCACCTCCCCACCCCCCCACCCCCGAGGGAGAGCGAGGGACAGCCATCTTGAGTCCGGAACTGCACCTAATTAGGCACAGTTCCTGGAAGGCTGTGGTGGAAACGGCGCTAGTGCCCTGGGGGTGATAGAGGAGGCTT
>RJWM01026860.1:12730-27699 GCA_004363535.1 Dasyprocta punctata | reverse complement strand
ACAGATATCACTGTGGTATGATGTTTTCAATTCTTCTGGGAAAATGCCCAGAAGTGGGATAGCTGGGTTGAATGGGATCTCTAATCCTAGCTTCTTGAGGAATCTCCACACTGACTTCCACAGTGGCTGCACCAGTCTACACTCCCACCAACAGTGGAGAAGAGTTCCTTTTTCCCCACAGCCCCTCCAGCATTTGTTGCTGCTTGATTTTTTAATCTTGGCCATTCTTTCTGAAGTGAGATGGAATCTCAGCGTTGTTTTAATTTGCATTTCCCGAATGACCATTGATGTTGAACATTTTTCCATATATTTATTTGCCATTTGTATTTCTTTCTCTGAGAAATGTGTATTCATCTCAGATGCCCATTTTTGGATTGGGTCTTATGGTTAAGTCCAAAGCATACCCTTCAGCTTTCTCATTCCTGAGGGTTCATAAAATATTATTACTGGTGTGGTCTTCTAGAACACGCTTTATACAGTCTAGTTTAACATATAATACAATATTTTTTAAGTTGTAACAGAATTAAGAATTTATAAATTTCTGGTTGACTATATTTTGTGCATATACAAGGGGGCCCTTGACTTCAGAACTCAATTTGTTCTGGAGGATTGATTGTAGCTAAAGTTGTCATTTGAATTCTGTTACAACTTAAAAAATATTGTATTATATGTTAAACTAGACTGTACAGAGCGTGTTCTAGAAGACCACGCCAGTAATAATAGTTTATGAACACTCAGGAATGAGAAAGCTGAAGGGTATGCTTTGGACTTAACCATAAGACCCAATCCAAACTTATATAGGAAAGGATGTCATACAGTCCCTTCCAGAACTCTTTAAGGGTTAAATCTTTATTTACAACCAACTGGAAACACATGCTACTGGCATTCAGGTTACAATGCAAGAATTTGGTTGTAAGTTAAAACTAAAATTTCGGTCATAATCCAAATTTTTCGTATGTCAGGCCAGTCATAACTTGAAAATCCACTGTATTACTTAATACAATTCTTCCTGAGGCAACATGTTGCCAAATCTACTGCTTTCCATCAGATCACTGTTTTTGATCATCTTTCCTATCTCTTCTAAACTTACCCCATCTTTCATAGCCCAGGTCACCTGCACAAAGGGCACTCTATATCATTCACTCTGTTTTCCCATCCTTTTTTCAGAGTTTCCTTTTGTTTCTGGAGTCTTTACTTCAACAAAGCCCATCTCTTTTCATTTTCAGGACTATTGCTTCTGTGAATAATTTTAAAAACCCATTTTAAAAGTAAAATAAATAAAGTTTAACATTTACTTTTTCTCTTATTTGCTTTCTGTGAGAAATTTAATTCTTCTAAAATCTACTTGCATGATATTGACCCACTAGAATATGAATCATATACAAAGAAGTGCAGAAAATGATTGCTTCAAGAATATCATTGCACCACATAAATAAACTAAACATTCACAAGGGTATGTTGTGATCTATTTTGATCATGATTTTGATAGAAGACACTGCTTCTAGGTATTCAGTCACTACATGTGATGCATCCAGCACTGTTCACTCATTTTGTAGTTAATTTATCAAAACCTTTCCTTGTATTTTTCCCTAATAAATCCAGACATGTCTTTTTAAAATTCCATTCTGTTCAGTCACTACTGTCTTGATCACTATTGACATAGTGGATTAAATCTTTTTCCCATCATATCAGTCTTCTGAGTGTAGTCCTTAAACAGTTGGGGAAGGGACGTGTGAACACAGAGTTAGGGAGTCTTTTATGCTGTGGCTCTACAATATTTTCTGATGGTGACATATAGCACCCAGAGGTTTCATGGGCTATATTTAAAATCACTGTCTTCCTTAACAGCACCCAGCAGGTTTCACACATCTTTAACAAAGATGCAGATGAAGCTTTATAAGGAGCCATAGGAAGCTGTGTTCTAACCAAGCAGTTTTCCATTTCTAATTAAACTCTAATTAGAAGACATCATTTAGCCAAGCTGCATTAATATTCCCTGAGCTATGAAAGTCTTACTATGGTTGTCTAAGACCCATGGGTGCTGAGATATTAACAAAGCTATTTTACCTGGATGTGAAGACTAATATAGAAACATTTCCTACATATGTTGCTAGTTTCAAGAAATGCTTCCATAGGTTATCAAATAGCCCTACCAAAACTCATTTTGGAATGTAATACCCATTGTGACATATTAAGAGGTGGAACAATTGAGGTTTTTTGGGGGCTAACTGGATTAATTCATTCATAGATTAATGGGTTGATAAGGGGATGACTATGTTATAGAAGCTATATTTCTCTAGCTAGGTTGTTTGCTGTGTCTCACCATATGAAGCCCTTCGGGATCTTAAGATTCTACAGGGTCTCCACTAACTAGAAGGCTGTCATCTGATGTAGTTACTTGACCTTGGACTTTTCAGACTGTTGACAGTTATCATTTAAAATATGGCCCTGACCATCTCACATCCTTGCCACTATGGCAAAAAATCCCCGTTGATCTCAAAATGTAGTCCAAAGCTACTACCTAACATAGGTGGCCTTGTCAAACCTTCCAAAGTATTTCTCTTTCACATACCATCACTCTCAACATCTTCCACCAGTTTTTTGAGCCACAGTCAAACACTTGCCATGTGGTAAACCAGCTTTCCTCTCTCTTCTGCATTATCACTAGTAATCCTTTTAAAGATGACCTAGTGATGAAGCTTGGGCTCTGCCTTTGGACAATTAGACAGTTGAGTTGAGTGTTTAAATTTTTCATACTGCTTACTAGCTGTATATCTTTGTACAGTTACATCATTCTCCCCATCCCACTAAAAATTCATTCTTGTATTGTGCACAGGTGAAAAATAAAAGAAATAGAAGTGGTTGTGTGTTTGTGGCCATGATCAAAGAGAAGAAAACTGAGTGAAACTGGAATATATTATTTATAGTTATGATATAGGAAAGCATTCAATATTTCAGTTTCCCATAAATGTTTCCATGCCTCAATGTGGCAGTCACGCAACTATTTGAAGGTATTTCTCTCTGAAGTTCAGTTTTAGTTGGCTTTTCTGATAAATAAGCAGAGAAAATGTCAATGCACTTCAGCTATGTGCCCCAGGAACATACCTATAGTTGAATTAATTGGGATTTGTACTCATCTCAGAGAGGGACAACTTATATTATAAGGAAATGTGAGACTTATTGGTAAAAGGAACTAGCACAAGATCTGGACATTGGTTGAATGATTTTATGGTTGAAGAGAATTTTTCTTTCTCACACATTTTACATATATATATAAATATATATATTATATATATATTTATATATAAATATATATATATAAAATATATATATATTTATATATGTCAGAAAGCCATGCACCTTCCTTCTTTGAAATGCTTTTGAATTTCACAATGAGCTTTGTATACATTCTTCAACTTAGATCTTTAGCTCAACATCTCTGACTCACCAGTGTTGATGCACATAGCTCTTGTTTATCTATTTTCTTTGCTGTGTACCAATTCTTTTATGAATATATACCAATTTATTACTGATTTTCCTGTATTAGATCTTAAGATTCTTAGGGTGTTTTTATTGTCATTGCAAAAAAACTTCTACCAATATTTTCATGCACATTTCCTGTAGTACAGGTGGATGAAATTCTCCAGGATTTATATGTAGGAGTAAAATTTGAGTCATAGGGTATTTGTCTGCAACTTTAATCTTCTGAACTGACCTTATCCATTTACCCACCCACCAGCAGTGCAGAAAAATTTCCATGTCCATATTTTGGCAATGGTTCTTATTATGGACATTAACATTTTGTGATATGATGAATTGAAGTAGTATCATTTTGATTTTTACTTATATTTTCTTGTATTCAGCATTTCATTTACAATTCCCTTTTGTTGTAAAATTAGACAAGTTTTCATATAGCACTTGTTATTCATGTGGTATTTGTCACTTGAGTTGGTTGCTCATATTATTTGCTTACTTTTCTATTTACTTGTTTGCTCATTTATTGAATTTGTTTACATGTGCTGAATACAAAGTTGTTAACCCCAACTTGAAAGCATCATTTTATAATCTGTGGCTTGTCTTTCTATTCATTACGCTATTTTACAAATGTTTTTATTCTTTTCTTCTTTTTAGTAGAAACCTGATAAGCAATGTCTACTGTCTTTGTTCTTTGCTCTTGGGGGTGGGAGCATGGCTACAGTTGAAATTGACCAGCAAGCTTCACACTCACTTAGTGCATTGACTAGTCTGGCTTGCGGATGCCCCAGCTCCTGTGGTGGTCAGTGTGTTTTGAGATGTGACTGGCGAGTGTCCAAAGAGTGCAATATTGACTCTGCATGCCACTGAATGGGGCAGAGGTAGCCTGGTGCAAGGCGGTAGGAAACTTTGAGCGCTAAACTTTCACCAGAAGTGGTGCTCCCAGTTCTATCCTTCCTTAGAAGCCCACATGTAGCACATTTCTTTTCCTGTCACAATGTTCAAACTGTTATTTATCAAAGTAGGAATTACATCAATTTCCCTCCACCTATCAGACCACAGTTCCCTCTACTTGACAGCAGATACTGTGCCAAGCAGAGCACACTCCACCCCACCCTGAATTCTTAACTAATCTGTATCACAGTCACTGTTTCCCTGGGTCTGAACTGACTCTCAGGATGAATAACTTCAGAGTCACTTTAGAGAGATGGTCATTGCATCTTGGTGATACAGGATATATGGAATTTCTGTTCTCTGGTGCAGGCAGCCCAGACTGTGGAATGCTTAATAAGCCTTCCCACTGTGGCATTATTTAAATCCATTGGGAGATGCTGGAAACTTCTCCTGCACCAACTTGCTGCTCAGAAGTGGGGTCTTTGACCTGTTTAGATGGTGTATTTGTCTGGTAGCAGGATTTGCATTCTTAGAGTATGGTTGACTTTTCTTTCTCAGTTTGTTGAAGGAGAAATCCCTTCCCCCAACTAAGCCACCTCTCATTTATTGAGGCTTCACTTTATTGTTATTCCACTTGCCTTTCTAGATACCAGAATTTCTGGATTTTACCTTGTCAGTGACTCTCCTGAGTTTCGCTGCAGTGCTTTCCTATGATCTTCCTACCTCATCTTGTAGCCACATACTTCTTGATTTGGTTCAAGCCTGTGGAACAGGCTGTGAGAGCCCTCTCTAGGCTCCTAGAAAGTCCTGCATCACTTTCCCTTTTGTAGAATATTCAGTCATTAAGGATTACAGTTACTCATGTAAGAATAATGTACCATTTTTAATCTGGTTGTTTTTAATATCTTACTTCATGTATTTAGTTTTCTGCAGTTTTACTAGCATGTGCCTAGGTTTGGTACTGCTGCATATTTTACTTGGAGTTTGGAGAGCTTCTTTTATCTGTAGGTTGATGTACTTTGTTAATCTTAGAAAATTCATAATAATTATTTCTTAAATGTTATCTATGCTACATTCTCTCCTCTGAAATTTCACATATGCATACCTACATAATTGTATATGATATAAATGAATATGTATGTATATACTCGTATCTTTTGATTTGATGCACATTTTTTACTCCATTTTCTTTAGTTTATATTTTTCTTCACTATTTTTATTTGCTGATTTTACCTTTTTACTATCTCTGCTTTGTATACTCCATAATAAATACATTGTTGCATTATTTTCAATATAGTAAATTGTATTGTATTATATTTTATAAAATTCAACCATCTGTTAAAAATTCTTAATACTTTTTTATTTCTCTGTCTTTTATTTTAAAAATATATTAATCTACTTCTTTAAAAATCTTTGTTACCAATGCCAATATATCAGTCACCTGTAAATCTGCTTACACATATTTTTACTTATATGATTCTGCCCTTTGCCACATGTCAAAATTTTAAATGACTGTAAAATTATTATATAAAAATTATGGAAACTTTTGATGATAAGTTCTGCAAAGGAAAGTTCCTTCTTCCTTCAGCTGGGCAGAAAGAATCAAAATAGATAAACGCAATCAGTATCTGAGTTGAGTTTGTCCTAGGTTGGATTTCTGATAAGGTGCAATCTTCTGCTGTTCAACTTCCCATTCTTTGGGTATAGTCACCCTGTGTTTTCAGTTGGTAGAACTGTGTTCATCCCTGGTGCCTTCTCCTGGTGAATGCTTAGGATCCTTAGCTTCATAAGTTAACAAACATATTAACAAGAAAACCAGTTGAACAGTAGTTTTCTCTTTACACTTTGCAACTGCTAAGAGCTCTTCTGGTTTCTCTTTCAATAACCTTAACACAAGACATGGTATACACATTCAATAGGATATTATGCAGCCTCATAAAAGAAGGATCGCTTGCCACAGGGAGTAACATGTATGAACCTGAAAGATACTATGCTTTGTGAAGTAAGCAGGTCCCAGAAGGATGCATACTGCATTATTGCTCTTCTATTACAAGTCATAGTCAAATTCATGAAAATAGAGTTAAAGAGGAATTTTCCAGGGACTTAGGGGGAAAGGGAAGTGAAGAGTTGTTATGTAAGTTGGGTGAGTCTTACAGATCTGCTGTGCAACATTGTGCCTATATTTAGCAATAACATATGGGTACCTAATGAATGGGTCTTTCTTTCAGTGTTCCTACCACAAAACCAAACTAAAACAACAAGTGATAAAGAAGCATGAGCAAATATTTGGAGTTGGTGAATATATTTGTTACCATAATTGTGATGGTTTCATATCTGTATTCATACAATTCATTAAATTTGGACAGATATGTTAATCATTTGTGTTCTTTTGTATATTTACTATACCTTAATAGACTTGTTTTAAGAAAGGAAGGCAGAAGGGCAAGGAGAAGAGTTGACTTTTCTTTTTCTTGTGCTGGGTATTGAACCTAGGGTCTTGCATATGCTAAACACACTCTCTACCACTGATAGTGTGTCTTCAGCCCTGCAGCTGACATTCAAGATAGCTGTGTCTAGAATTTGGATGAGGCTACAAATAGATTTTTTTGGTAGGAAAATCCAGAGGGAACACAGTCCTGCTATTAGCCTTGGTTTTGGTTTCATAGACTCCTTTTGTTCTTCTGACTCTATGAGAATAAATTTGTTTGGCTTTAATCTACTAAATTTGTGTCAGTGAATTATCAGTTTATTGTCATGATAGCAATAAAGTGCTGCAGTTAGCTTGTGATTATAGATTCTTTGAAAATTCCAACTTTTTTTGCAGACTAAGCAGAGGCTTGTAAGAAACAGATCCTTTTGCCACTCCTCCTTTATGGTCCTGGGTGCCTATAGAAGTTTAAATCTAACCCCACAGATTTAAGGGCTCAATATTTCACGTGTGCTTCATTCAAGATTTCTAGAGGTTGATAAAAAGGAAAGGCAAAATTTGAAATAAGTAGGATAGATACCTAATAATTTTATTGATACTTACTCAAGAGAATTTTAAACTTTGAATGAGTATTACGATAATGAGAAGAATGATGATTGTGCTCATGATTGTGATGACTTCTTCCTCCAGGCTATCTGAATTAATTGTTCTTTCTTCTGCTTCCATACCACATATCCAAATATATGAATCTAAGTATATATATTATGTACTGAAAGGAATCACATTGATCATATTTTTATGGGAATTTTAAAAATTCAGTTAGTTTCTTTTTAGAACAAAATAAAGTTGAAAACTGTTATTTAAGGTGTGTCCATTTGAGATTTTCATCTTTAAAAAAATCTGACCAATTTCTTCCTTAATTTGACACTTTCAAGCCACAAGAACATAAGATTGATATAGACTGATGGAAAGTACATTTTAGAATTGAAAATTTGTAGAAATTGATTTGTGATCTTCACTTTCAGACCAAACTTCATATTAAAAGGATATTAAACCAGAGTCACAGCATGGTCTAGAAGTAAATGGACTTTCCAGAGGAGTAGAAATTTGAAGACTGAGACATTAATCAATGACATTTGAGAATGTCTCTAATTTCTATGTTTAGAGGAGGGTTTAACTTGATGATGCTGAGTTTTAAGAATAATGAAAACCCACTATAATTCTCTGAAAGAAAAATGCATGGATATTGGTATTAGCCTTTTCGGAAAATACAGTCAACTCAGAGTTTAAGATAATGGCAGGAGAGCAGGAAAACAGGAATTTAATTTCTTATATTTGGCAAGGTCCTAGTTGTAATGATAGTGCAACAAGTACCTGGATGCCCTGGGAGGGTTAGGCCATATATGATTAGAAATCCTGTTGTGCTCCTGTCCTATGTTGCTACCCTATATTTAACATGTTTTTGTCTTGTTTGCAAAATCAATTACAGGTTTAATCTAAACTTGTATTAGTCTTATGAGAAGAGCTGTGGAGTTTTACGTAGCATTCTTTACAGTTATTGTCAACTGTATTTACATAGATAATAAGCTCTAACTACTATAAATAAAGTACATTACAGTGCTGATTTTTCTTTTTTTTTTTTACCGTACAATTGATTGAAGTCTCTCCTGTAAATTGTTGGTGAAGCCCAATCAGCATAGGTAAATGAATCTTCTCTTTTCTGGTGTGGTTGGTATTTATTTTCCCCATTGCTATTCAGATTTCTTTGTGTAATTTAGGGCTAATATTTGCACCTCATTGCTGTATGATTTCCATTTCAAAAAAATTAATGAACCTCAAACTAGATGCTTTTTTTTTTTAAAGAGCTGTTTTAGCTTCTGCAGTTGGAGAGTCAGTGAACAAACAGATTTGGGCACAGCTGGGTCAGAGATTTCAACTGCTGTCCAGTCCTCCACACACTTTCTTCACTTTGTCCATTTGTCTCTTTGTTCTCTCCTCTCTTCTCTCCACTTTTTTAATCTTTTTCTCCCTCTTTCATATCTTGACTGTTTTCCTCCATATAAATTCAATTTTATGTGCTTCATCGTTCCTCCCCTCCATTTCAGGAATCAGTTCCAGAATCTCCAGATTTAGGTGACACAGTTCTTGACTCTAGAATAAGAGTGATGCTTTTTTCAATTATCCACAAATCAGACTTTAGAGATGATACAGTTGGGCCTCAATGATCTAATTACTGTCATCAGATATGTAAAGTGTTCTTTTTGGCTACTTCATAACTAATTCCCTTCACTGAGGGAAGGTGGGCAACAAGGACAACCCTGTCCAAACTGCAACAAAGTGTTCCTCAAGTCAATTAGAGATGTTTTATAAGAAGAAGGTAGAAAATTATACTAGGTAAGAAATAAATAATCAGAAAAAAATAACCTATTTGATTCTTTTATGTCCCATACTCTTCTGTGCTGGAGTAGTCTTCATATGGGCCCTTTGTCAAATATGCAAAGAGTTTTCAGCATCTTGAGTCACATTCTAAATGCTGCCTGTATTAATGCTATCTTTATTATTATAATAATGTTCGTTTTCTAAATATGCTGTGACAACATAGAAAATAAGAAGGGCATTTTTCCTCTACTGTATTTTGCAGAAATATCTGCTGACAGTTACTTTGGAGAGCTTGATGACATCTCTCTCCTTCCAACTGAGCACATTACAGTTTTCCAGATGCTATTTCAAGGAATCTTTGGTGATTGATTTTAGGGAAATACAACTTTGGGCTCTTCCAACAAATGACCTAAGTCAAGTTGCAATCTTCCAAAATTGTCTGAGTTTGACTTTTTGCATAATCTAATTCAAATTTTATGCCCTTGTCATGTCTCCATTTAGGCACATTTTACTTTATTTTATTATTTTTTTTATAACACACTAAGAAATTTAATGTAATGGAAAGTGAACAATATATACTGGCAGATTACAATGAAATTTAGCAAAGAATCAGAAACAGAAGGCAGAATTATAATATATTGGGACATAAAAGAACACATTTATAATATTATAGTCCAAATAAACCATCTGAACAGAAAAATTTTGAAAATGTGAAATACATAAAAATAAGAAAATAATTTATCAAACTTTAATCATGCACCTATATAGGATTCAGAGGGAAATTTATTTATTTATTTATTTATTTATTTATTTATTTATTTTTTTTTTTTGCGGCACCGGGGATTGAACTCAGAACCTCGCGCTTGCCAGGGCAGGCGCTTAAGGCACTGAGCCAAACTCCCGGCCCTTATTTATTTATTTATTGTTCAATGCATAACTAAATAAAAAAATTCATTACCAATATGCTAAATTGTCTTTTTTTAAAGATTTCAAGACCTATTATTTTCAAGCAGAAACAAAAAATGTAATTCAAAAAGCAAAATTGGCTCCAAATATCAAATAATAAGCATTCTATTTTTCTTTTTCTCTAACTGTCCCAACTAATCTTTATATATACATAGGTTTTGTTTCAGTTTGTCACACCAGTGCAACAATATGATAGTCACGTATATGTGACTTATTCAGTTCACTGAGAAGTATATCCTCAGCATTCATCCATTTGAGGGTGAAACTGTCTAGTTTGTTGTTCTTTATAGCTGAGTAGTATTCCATTACACAAAAATATCAAAGCTTTTTTATCCATTCCTCAGTCGAGGGGCATGTAGGCTGCTTCCATGATCCAGCAGTTATGAATCGGGCAACAATGAACATAGATGAACATATATCACTGTGACGAGATATTTTTAGTTCTTTTGGGAAGATACCCAGAAGAGGAATAGCTGGGTTAAATGGAACCTCCAATCCTAGCTTTTTGAGGGATCTCCACACTGACTTCCACAGAGGTTGCACCAGCCTGCATTCCCACCAACAGTGAAGAAGGGCTCCTTTTTGCCCACAGCCCCTCCAGCATTTGTCATTAGTTGACTTTGTAATACTAGCCATTCTTTCTGGGGTGAGGTGAAATCTGAGTGATACTTTCATTTACATCTCTCGAATGGCCAGTGCTGCTGAACGTCTTTTTACATATTTATTTGCTGTTTGTACTTCTTCATCTGAGAAATCTGTGTTCATCTCAGATGCCCATTTTTGAATTGGGTCTTTAAATCTTGGAGAACTGATTTTTTTAAGTTCTTTATAGGTATTTGATATTTATCCTTTATCTGAGAGACAGCTGGCAAACAATTTCTCCCACATTGTAGGTAGTCTCTTCACACTGTTGGTGGTTTCTCTTGCTGTGCAAAAACTTTTCAATATGATGAGATCTCATTTGTTGATTCTTTGCATTAATTCCTGTGCAGTCTTGCTTTTATTCATAAAGTCTTTGCCTATACCAATATCTTCAAGAGTTTTACCTACTCTATCTTCCAGCAGATTTAATGTTTCTGTTTTAAAGTTAATATCTTTAATCCATTTAGATTTAACTTAGTATATGGTGAAAGATATGGGTCTAATCTTAATCTTTGGCATGTGGAAAGCCAGTTTTTCCAACACCATTTATTAAAAAGGCTATCTTTTGTCCAATGAATGTATTTAGCACCTTTGTCAAGGATAAGATAGCTTAGTATGTCTGGAGTTGTTTCTGGATCTTCTAATCTATTCCACTGATCCTCAGGTCTGTTTTTTTGCCAGTGCCACACTGTTTTTATTATGATAGCTTTATAATATAGTTTCAGGTCAGGAACTGTGATGCTCCCTGTCTTATCTTTGTTGCCCAGGATTGCCCCTGCTATTCTAGGTCTCTTCTTGTTCCAGATGAATTTTAGGATTGTTTTCTCTAATTCTGTAAGATATGTTATTGGTAATTTGATTGAGATTGCATTAAATCTGTATAAAAGTTTTGGAAATATGGCCATTTTAACTATATTGATTCTTCCTGCCCAAGAGCATGGGATATCTCTCCATCTTCTAATATCCTCCTCAATCTCCTTTTTTAGAGTACTATAGTTTTCAGTATAGAGGCCTTTTACATCTTTCATTAGATTGATTCCTAAATATTTCATTTTTTTAGATGCTATTGTAAAAGGTATTGTTTCCTTAATTTCTCTCTCAGTGTGATTGTTATTTGTGTACAAAATGCTATTGATTTTGGGATATTGACCTTGTATACAGCTACATTGCTAAATGTACCTATTAAATCTAGAAGTCTCTTGATGGTGTTCTTAGGATCCTCTAGGTAGTGTATCATGTCATCTGCAAATAATGCTAGCTTAACTTCTTCCTTTCCTATCTTTATTCCTTTTATTTTTTTTCTCTTGTCTAATTGCTCTAGCTAAAGTTTCCAGAACTATGTTGAATATGAGTGGAGAGAGTGGACATCCTTGTCTTGTTCCTGATTTTAAAGTGAAAGCTTTCAGTTTTTGTCCATTTAGTATGATGTTAACTCTTCGTTTGTCATAGATAGCTTTTATCAAATTAAGGAAAAGGCCAACTATTCCAATTTTCTGTAGGGTTTTTATCATGAATGGGTGCTGGACTTTATCAAAAGCTTTTTCTGCATCTATTGAAATAATCATATGACTTTTATCCTTGGCTCTGTTAATATGATGTATTACATTTATGGATTTATGTATGTTGAACAATCCCTGCATCCCTTGGATGAATCCCACTTGATCATGGTGTACAATCTTTTTGATGATTTGCTGCCGTCTATTTGCCAGTATCTTATTAAGAATTTTGCATCAGTGTTCATTAGGGAGATTGGCTTATAATTCTCTTTCTTAGTTGGATCCTTCTCTGGTTTTGGAATCAGAGTAATGCTTACTTCCAAAAATGAGTTTGGGAGTATTGCTTCACTTTCAATTTCATTAGAGAGTTTGAAAAGTAGTGGTGTTAGATCTTCACTAAATTTCTTGTAAAATTCAGCAGTAAATCCATCAGGGCCAGGGCTTTTCTTTGTTAATAATTTTTTAATTACATCTTTAATTTCATTTATTGATATTGGGTTGTTAAGGATTTTTAAATCATTTTGATTGAGCTTTGGTAATTCACACGTATCTAAGAATTTCTCCATTTCTTCTATATTTTCCATCTTATTATAATACAAGTTCTCAAAATAAGTATAAACAATTTTCTGGACTTTGACTGGGTATGTTGTGATTTTACCCTTTTCATTCCTAACTACATGAATTTGAGCCCTTTCTTTCCTTTTTTTGATAAGGTTGGCTAAGGGTTTATCAATTTTATTTAGTCTTTCAAAGAACCAACTCTTTGATTCATTGATTCTTTGTATTGTTTTTTTAGTTTCCAGTGTGTTAATTTCTGCTCTGATCCTTAGTATTTCCTCCCTTGTATGAGCTTTTAGTTTAGTCTGCTGTTCTTTTTCTAGAAGTTTGAGATTCAACATTAAGTTATTAATATGAGCTTGTTCTGTTTTCCTGATATGGGTATTTACTGCTATAAATTTCCCTCTTAAGATTGCTTTCATTGTGTCCCACAGGTTCCTGTAGGTTGTATTATCATTGTCATTCAACTGTAAAAACTGTCTAATTTCTTCTTTAATTTCATCTGTGACCCATTGATTGTGCTATTTGATTTCCATGTGTTAATAAAGTTCTTGTGGTTTCCTTTAGCATGAATTTCCAATTTCAATGCATTGTGGTCTGATCGTATGCATGGGATAATTTCAATTCTTTTACATTTGCTTAAGCCTATTCTATGAACCAGTATATGGTCTATTTTGGAAAATGTCCCATGTGTGGTGGAAAAGAATGTGTATTCTGATGTTGTAGGGTGGAAGACTCTATAGATATCTACTAAGTCCACTTGCTCAAAAGTTTGATTTAATTCTAATACTTCATTGTTGATTTTTTGTTTAGTTGATCTGTCTTTTTGTGACATCAGGTTATTGAGGTCTCCCAATACAATTGTATTAGAGTTTATTTGATTTTTCAAGTCCATTAATAATTGTTTTATATAACTGGGTGAACTAGTATTTGCTGCATATATATTTATGATTGCTATCTCTTCTTGGATTGTTCCCTTTACCAAGATATAGTGACTTTCTTTGTCTCTCTTAATCAGTCTTGGCTTAAAATTAACATTGTCTGCAAATAGAATAGCTACCCCTGCTTTTTTCTGGATTCCTGTTGCATGGAGTATTGTTTTCCATCCTTTAACTTTCAGTCTATGGGTACATTTTTGAATTAAATGTTTCTCTTATATACAGCATATTGTTGAATCTTGTTTCTTGATCCATTCTGCCAGTCTGTGTCTTTTGACTGGTGAATTGAGACCATTAACATTGATGGTTAAAACTGATACATGCTGACTTATCCTTACCATACTGCTTTCTGTTATTGGCCACCCCCCTTTTTTTCCCCTTCCTTCTAATTGTTTGCTTTTCCTGGTGGATTCCTTCTATTAGGCTTCATGGAGCTGTAATACTTATCATCCCTTTGTAACATGTCTTTCAAAACATTTTGGAGTGCTGGTTTAGTGGTCATGAACTTCCTCAAATTTTCCTTATCGTGGAAGTATTTTGTCTGAAAGATAATTTTGCAGGATACATCAGTCTGGGCTGAAAGTTGTTTTCTTGTAGAACTTGGAGTACTTTACTCCAAGCTCTCCTTGACTTGAGAATTTTCCTGAGAAGTCTGTTATGATTCTGATGGGCTTTCCTTTATAGGTGATTTATTTCTTTTTCCTAACAGCTTTTAAAATTTTATTCTTGTGTTGAATTTCTGGAATCTTGACTATGATATGCCTGGAAGTAGATTTTTTTTATCATTGCTAATTGGAATTCTATATGCCTCACTTATTTGTGTGTCAAATTCTTTTTCTCTACAAGGAAAGTTTTCTGACACGATGTCTGTAAGGATGTTTTTAATGCCATTTGTAGTATCTCCTGCTTGTTCACTGATTCCAATTAATCTTAAATTATTTTTCTTTGTCTCATCAAGCAGCTTCTGGGTTGATTTCTCATGTTCCCTTGCTAGTTTTGAGAAATCTTTCTTTTTCTGATCACTAACTGTAAGCCTGTCTTCAATACTGAGATCCTGACCTCACGTTGGTCTAATCTGCTTCGAATATTTTCAATGGAGTTTCTATTCTCCTGAATACTGTTTGAATCTGTTTTATGGAATCCATTTGCTTCCTGTGTTGTACTTCTATAATTTGCTTAAGCTCATTTTTTTTT
>RJWM01026860.1:0-12630 GCA_004363535.1 Dasyprocta punctata | reverse complement strand
GAACTGGGTGTCTGAGGTCATGACCTGTTTAAGTGTCTTCTCATTTCTTTTCTTTTTTAGTTTAATTCCTAAAGTGATACCTGTTAGTTGCCTGCAGTGGGTTACTTTAATAGTGGTATTAAGGACTACCAGGTGATAAGCACTTCCCGGAGATATCTTCCAGGTATAGCTGGTTCCTAGGCTCTGAGTCTGTTGGAAAATCCCACATCCTTAGTTTGTCGGAGATGAGAAACCACTGTTCACCTAACCCAGACCCTGGTTCCCTGACACTGTGCCTCCGATCTCTCCATGATCCCCAGTCAATCTCAGTCCTGGACCATCATGGCCAACAGCTATCCAGATCAATTGAGTTAACTCTGGCTGCAGTAGTACCCACAGCACCAAACACCATCAACAAAAGAGTAAACTGAGCCAACCCCTGATTTGCAGTCCCCAACCATATAAACCAAATTTGTAACCATACATCAGAGTACAAAACAATTATACACAGTACATAGGTTCACAAAATGTCAATTCCGCCCCCAAGGGTCAGGACCCAAAATGTATTTAACAGAATGCAGAGAGGTGAAAAAAGAGAAAGAGACTGTAAGTAGGGTGGAGGGCAACTTAGGGAAATTGCTGCAGAGAAATGAGGAAAAAAGAGAGCCAGAAGAAAAAGAAAAGAAAAGAAAGAAAGAAATAAAGAAAGAAAGAAAGAAAGAAAGAAAGTCCACTTCCAGGGTTCTCTCTGGATTCACTGGTAGACAGCCTGAGCAACCCAAATCACGGCACTGTATCTCTGCAAGCCAGCAACTGTTTGTGGACGGAGTAGTAGACAACCTTAGCAGGCCTGCCCTGAGACTAGCCTCCTTGGGTTCGCAGCAATCCAAGCAGTCTCCATGGGTCTGTGCCCAGCTAGGAGCTGCTGGGGGAAGCCAAGAACAATTTTAGCCCCAAGCCTATCTGGCCAGACTCTATAACAGCTCCCAGCAAATCGCTCTCTCCCATGAGAGGACCAAGCCCTCTGCACTCACTGCCAGCCAGTACAGTCCTCCGTGCCCGCCACTCTGCTCCACCAATGAATGGCTCCACAGAGACCCCGGGGTCACCAGTCACTGCCAACACCGAGACTGTGTGCTGCTGAGCTCCGACAGCTCCCCTCACACAGTGAGTCTGCCTCTGGGGCTCCAACAGCTCCCTTCATTCAGTGAGTCCGACTCTGGGCTCTGATAGCTCCCCTTGCGCAGTGAGTCTGGCTCCAGGCTCCAACAGCTCCACTCATGCAATAAGTCCGGCTCTGGTCCAAGGCACCGCCAGCTACTGTCTTCTTCTTAGTTGGATTTTTCCTTTTCACTCTCTCTGTGGGGTTCAATTCAGAGTTCAGGCTCTTCCTGGGTCCAAGGAACCTGTCTTCCTCCTTTTTGTTTTCCTCAAGATGCTGTATTCTCACGTCTAGACAGTGTCTCTTAGAGAGGCTGTTTTCCCTGCATCCTACTACTCCTCCATCTTCCCAGAAGTCCTAGGCACATTTTAAATTAGTATTAGTCATAGTAGCTACTGGCGACTCACTTTTTCAATTTATTCCTATTGCTTATAAAGTGTCTCATTAAGTATTACCATAGTTTAGCTTCCTAATTCTAGGGCTGGTATAAGCATACCTCTCTGTGTATGAACAGTATATAATAAGGATGCTGCTAATTTTGGATTGGCTATTCATCTTTGGTCCATAATTCAATCAGCAATAAACACTCACAAGTTGTGTATTTTAATTACTGTAATAATTATGCAGTGATTTATTTTTAATTTGTGACAAATTTAGAAAACAAAAAATAATTGTTTCTCATTCAACATGATTGAAGAATATGTGCACAATATTTATTGTAAATCACTGGAATCCTTATTGTGTTCCAAATTCAAAGTTCAGAGTCGAGACAAGTGATCTAGGCTAAGGCAGGAACCTCATAGGTGCCAGTACCTTTTGTATTGCTCCTTCAGCCTCTGTGCTCCTCTGCTCATCAATGTGTGGTGCAAGAACCAATCCTCCTGATAAAAAGATTAATGCTATCCTTACAGTCTCTTGATAAAAGTCACCAGCAGTTCAACTATCTTGTAATTTATCTTCTCATTTCTTCTCTTGTGCAGGCTGCAATAGTAGTTGCAATGTTAAAAATATCAGAGCTTTTGTTCATTAAAATATATTTTTATTATGATGGATTTATGATTATACATGTGAGTTGATATAATTCTATGGCACACAAAAGTTTAAAAGAAGCATAAATCTCCTTTTCAAGTTACTATTAGACAATTATCATTAATACTTTGGGGATCTTTTCCTTCAGCCTCTCTCTCTCTCCGTTCTGGTATATAATTGACATTATAGATGCTGATTGGTCATTATTATCTGAAAATACCATGAACGAATTTGTTCAGTTAATCTGCTAAACTTTGCATAAGATAAAAAATCATGTTTTGTACTTTCAGAAATTGTATCTCGATTAAATTTTAATTATTAAAGCTTTTGTATTTTAAGTGTTTGCCTCCTATCCTAAAAGTTATGTTTACCCAGAAAATTCTTATTTTGAATTGTCTTTTTCTTTTTCTTCTCTCAGGCTGGTTCTTTAGTTGAATCATTTTCCTTTATGTAACTCACTGGGGCCCAAGTGCGCGTACTGCTGCTGTCAGTCACACTGGTGATGTTTCCCAAGTTCTGTAGTCGCTGTATCTGTGCGGACTGTACAGTGAACTCTACAAGCTGTAGTCGCAGGCATTCTGTCAGTTTCCTCTCAAGGTGTCTTAACACGCTCTCTGTTTCTACTTTTATTATCTACAAAGAACCACATTCTCCCAGTGTTACCAGTGTAGAGGACTACAATTGTTTATTTTTTCAGTTGCTCTGAAGAACAGTAAATATCAGAATTCTTCCAGGGATCCTAATATTGACCAGCTGTGTGTTTCCCTTCTCAATTCATTAGACCTCTCAGAACAAGGACTCTTTAGGAAACTTACTATTTCCCCTCCTCCCTCTTTCTTTTCCATTAGAATCCAAACTCTCATGTGGCAAAGACATAGAAACTTCTATACAGATCTTTGTATTTTCATGCTGGGCCTTTTTCACTCCCACCAAGTCATACCCAGTCTCTAACTAAAGCCTCAATAAGAATACATTGGAATGGTCTTACAAGGGTATCTGGGACTCTTCAGTCCTCCACACTTTCCAAAACTTGCACATAATATATTTTTTAATGTTTACAACAACTCCTTAAGAAATATATTTTTATCATCATTTCGTTAGTCATTTATAGAGTTTTTAGCCTAGGAGAGAGTTTAGCTAACAGCAAATGTCATCATCTGTTTCAGACCATATTAGATATCTTAAATCACAAAATCCATCCTTTCTGAACTGCCATGATGCTTTACAATTATTCTCAGTATACAAATGGAAACAGCTGTTGTTGTCAGAGTTTCGGCTCAAAATTTCTGCAATCCTTGAAGTATGACCTTCAGCTCCGTCATTCAGTACTCTTGTGTATCAGTTTCAAAAGGGATTAGGGTAGTCTTTTTTGCCCCAGCTTTACTCTAAGGACCAAATGAGAGTCCATATGTAAAATCATTTTGAAAATTGCAAAGACTTGTGTGAAGAATAACAACATATTTAACCATTCCCTCTCTGGAGACTCTTTTCCTTCCTTAGGCTTTGTTCTTACTTTGTTCTCTTCCCTTATTACTTTGTATAGCAATTACATTTTTGTATCTAGGTCACCTCTAATTGACCAGTAGACTCCTGTGGACTGGGAAAGTACCTTACTGTTTCCTTAGAATCTCAGACTCTACTTGATACCTAATGAATGAAGAAGTAATTGAAAGCCATGTTGTATCCCTTCTAAACTCCTCCAGTAATCCAAATTGGCTTTAGAAAAAAATTAAATCCAACACCTAGATTGTAGTCTATGCAGACCTTGTGACTAGATCCTAGCTTTCTTTTTCCAGACACGTATTGTCGTTTCTTGCTGTACATCACTCAACACCTTCCTATGCCTTGATTACACCAAGCAGATATTGAGAATATCAGTGTTCACTTGTGAGTATTTTTTAAAAATATATTACCTATAGAAGTCTTTCTTCCTTAGCATCTCAGGACAATCATCAGTAGCTTAAACAAAATCAATCTCAGATTGTGTATAAGCATGTCATGAACTTTAAGGTATGCTTGGTGACATTTCATTTAATGCTTTGACACCTCCCTCAAAAATCACAATGTTATTTAGGTCTTTCCTAATAATTTACTTTCTCATCTAAAAAATGAATAAATAATTAAAAATTACTTTACAACCTCAGTCCATGATTTATTTTTGAGTGTGATAATGTCTTATTTCTTTTTACTGATCAATTCTAGGCAGTATGGCACGAGGGGATAACATTCTACTGTGAGATAATTCTACAGGTCATTTCCTTTTGATGAGTTGGATGAGACAACTGCAACGCCTTGCATTTAGCCTCACCACTGTACTGGGGCTCATGCTATCAATAGACTCCATCTTTAGGAGAACATCAAGGTTTGGAAAAATCAATAATATATAGCTTATCAGCAATTAATTTCTTCCTTGGAAGTGAAAATAGGTATGCCAGTGGGGAAGAGTGAGTTTATTTAATGCTCAACAGTTTCCACACAGATGTTACTTCTCTTTCATGATCTGGTTGATACCTATTAGAGGGCTCTGACCTTTAACTGACTTAGTTTTCTTTCTTGCATCAATATGTGGAAATTTTTAAAAGATACTTGATTGGCCTTGGGCAAACCTGTACATCACAGCCTTCTGAAATATTCACTTGATTATATGCTAAAACTCCAAGTAAGTGGCCATTTCTTCCTTGAACTTTCTCTGCATATAAATAACTGAGAATTGTTTTGTTTAGTTTTTATTCTTGAGATATCCAATATTCTAGTATAAAGAAGCTTATCTTGGGGTAATAAAGATTTGGATTTCACTGACTAGCTCTGTGACTTTCATCAACTATGTCGGTTTTCCTGAATCTTAAATTTAAACTTGCCAAGTCTTGCATATAGTTATGAAGCTAATTGAGGTAGCATATATCAAGCAGTCTACCTAGCTTCTGGAGTCCAATAAGGACAAAAGGACTTCAAGTTCCCCAGTGCTTATGTTCCTTACCCATATTCTGTATTTAACCTTGAATTTCCAGGCCTTATTTTACAATCTTTGAACTTCTAGCTCACTTTAGATTTGTCTTTATTTCTAACTAGATTACCAGATTGCCCTAATTGAACTTGGGAAATTGCTACTTAGCTAATTTTTTTTTTTTTTTTTTTTTTTTTTTTTTTTTTTTTTTGTATCAGCGATCAAACTCATGACCTTGCACTTGCCAGGCAGGAGCTTGTGGTGATGAGCTAAATCCCGGGCCCTTAACTAAAATGTTTAATTTAGTCTTTTCTAGGTCAGAAAACTTTCTGAATTATGTGCAATTGAAAGGGTACTTCATTTAAAAAAGAACAAATTTATGCTCACCATTCACCAATATTTTTGCATTAATCTGGTGTTTCTAATAGATCTGTTAAATGAACCTGAAGGGAGTTGCCCATTCATCCTCAGTCAAAATGGAATATGTATGATATATTAAGAGGCAATGTAATATAAGGTTAAATCGGAGATGTTTGTGCCAAGTTATTAGCGTTCAAACTTTGGCTTATTTGGTGTGATCTTTAAGCAGCTTCTTAATCTCTGGGCCTCAGTTTCTTCAAATGTCAAGTGGGAAAAATAGTGCTTACCTCACAGAAGTTGCATGAGCAGTAAGAGTCTGTATGTCTGTGTGTGTGTGCACATGTGTGTATATGCACATGTGTGTATGTAAATTTCATATACTCAGAAAAATCCTAGAATGTAGTAAACATCATGAAAATGTTAGCTGTTATTATTATTATCATTCTTAGTACTATTTCTGCATTATAATGCCAATTGAAATATACAAGATAACAGTGCATTAAACAACATGAAAATTTTATTTTTGGCTCATGTAAGTTCAAGATGATTGGCAGTCATAAAAGGGAAGAGCATCTCTATTCTAGGAAGGTGTTCAAAGACCCAGTTATACCTCTTCTCTGGATTTCTAGTTGCTTAGGTGATAGGCAAATAAACTTTACCCATAAAAAGCTAAAAAGTATGTTTGACTTGGAAAGTCATATCATTTCTGTTGCCATTACTCAACTTTGCTCTTCCCATGGACTATATAAATGCACATTCATAGCTTCAGTACAGACCCAGCCCCAGAATGATGCTCTCGCTTTAAAATGAGTATTGACTCTACTTGTACAGCCCATTCTAGCGTACTAGAGCAGGAAAAGAAGAAGTAGGGAGCAACATCTTTTTAAGTGCATCAACCAGAATTTCTATACTTTAATTGTCTCTAATGTTCCAACGGCTAAAATTTAGTCACATAGCCATCCATGGTCACAAAAGAACCTAGAATATGGAGTCTGTGGCTGAATTGCTATTTTCTCAGATTTATTTTAGGGGATTCTTTTTCAAGAGTGGAAAGAAGAATAGACATTAGTAAACAACAAACATGTACTAATATAAGCTTGGCAAATGTTATAACAGTGATACATATTTTCTAATAGGTGAAAGTAATGGACAGGTATGGTCATTTAGTGTGTATTAATACACAAAGCATGTTCATGCCCCTTCTAAAAGTTGATACTCTTCACTATTCTACAAAGAAAAGCTTATAATGTTTAGTATTAAAAGATGAGACTAAATCTCAGCAAAGATGATATTTTTCTTACGGTCATACTGCTAATCATTGATTGAATCATGTCTTCAACTTCAAACTCTATTCCCATCATGATCCAGACAAACATCCATTAAAATGTTAAACTATTTACTTGGCTGTTATTGGGGAGTAATCAGCCCCTGCTACAATGAGGTGATACTAGGAAGTATCATCAGTAGCAATTACATTGACTGTATTCATTTTCTATTGCTGTTGTAACAACTTAATGTAAAATTAGTGGCTTATCGATACAAAGATTTTGCTTTATAGTTCTACAGGGCAGAAGTCCTACTCCTGTTTCATTCAGCTAAACCAAGTAGTGCTATATTCTTTACTAGGGGCTCTAAGGTGAATTGTGTCTTTGCCTTTTCCATTTCCTAGAGGTGGCCTGCATTCTTGGATGATGGCTTCTTTCTTCCCATTTCAAAACCAGTGACACCAGATTGAACATTTTTCGTGTAACATAGCTCTGGTTCATGCTGCTAGGGAACATTAGGGATTTTAAGGACTAATATGAAGAGTTTGGGCCCATGGTATAATTTAAACTAATTTCCCCATCACAGATCCTTATCCTTAATCACATCTTCATGGTACTTTTGTCCCATAAGACATGTTCACTTATATGTTTGGGGGATCAGGATTTGTAGTATGGGACAATGACTCTGCTCACCACATTGGATAAACTCATTTCCTCCTACCTCATTTTCTTCACATCTTAATGCTTGTGATTTAAAATTTGATATTAAAAAGTATTATTAAAATTTATTTTGAAGAATACTATAACAAAAGTAGATCAATGAGTCATCATTAGGATATAATTTTAGTATAAATAAAAAGAAAGAATTAGGAAAATATCAATAGCTCAGTGGAGACTTAGATCTAGTTATAAGTTTCAGTGTGCACAAGTTGGTACAATTTAGCATCAAACATTAATGTATCAAGGTCTTTTTTTTTCCTGATATACAATTTACCTTTTAGCACATAAAACTTGTCTTTGAATGGATATATGATGAAGAATATTAAAGTAAATAAATGTAATTGTGGGATATCCTTCTCATGATCCTACCTGAAAACTAAGCATTAATATGCTGTTGAGGACAGCACTTGGGAGGCTGAGGTAGGTGGAGCATTGTGAGTTCGAGGCCCGCTTGGGCTACAACGCGAGTGCAAGGCCGGCCTGAGTTACATAATGCGACCCTGCCTCAGAAAAACCAGGGCCAGGAGTTTGGCTCAGTGGCTTAAGCGCCTGCCCTGGTAGGTGTGAGGCTGTGAGTTCGATCCCTGATGCCGCAAAAAAACAAACAAACAAACAAACAAACAAACAAAAAAACTTGCTGTTGAGGGGAAAACTGCATTTTTCATTCCTGGGTACATCCAGGTTCCTCAGTCTTTAACATGGGATGAGTCGTATGATTTCTCTTAAAACTGAACTCTCTCTGATATGTAATCAGGGCCTTTAAGCTACACCAATCTTTTATATCAGGCTCTAAAATCTCAGCAAAATTTTTGACACACAGCATAGTATAACAGATCTGTTATACTATAACAGATCTGGATATTTTTGATGTAAATGGGCAAGACTAATAATTTTGAATCACCAACAAATCATACCAGTGATAGTCCTGTTTGTACTTAGTATTCTGCTCAAGCAGCCCTTCAAAGGCAAGTGTACAAGAGCATTTGATTTGATATTTGTGCAGATGATAAATTTATAGACATTTACAGAATGAGTTAAGTTTACAAACAGAACAGAATTTTAAAGTGCACTTTGCATATTAGGGGCTCAGCATACTCATCTCCATTGTATTTTCCAGTAAATCTTTTTCTGGTGAAAACCTCAGAATATTATTTGTCATGAATTCTTTAAGTGAAAGAATGCCAATAGTTAGGATGCCCTTGAAAATAATTTCTATTACTGCAGAATACTGGTAAATAGTTTCCTTTTAAAATAAGGCAACAGCAAAATAAAGAAACAGTTGCTATCCGGCAGTTTCCTAAGGACCAATGTTCAACTGAAGATCAGATTGATTTTTGAATTAAAAATGTGTATAGGATATATAATGTATAGACCTAAAAGTTTTAGATCAGGATTTATAAATAAATGGGGCTAGATCTTGGACATTAGTTGCTTAGTACAGATATCTCTCAGAATAAGTTGGCAATTTTTTAAAAATGTGAATTTCTATGCTCTACCATAGACAAGCAGACTGAATTACAATTTTTGGAGGTGGAACCAGAATACTGAAATATACAGCAAAGAGTTCAAATCAATGCTCAAAATCAGTTTCATCTACAAGGTCACTGAAACAAAGTCTCTTTAATAAAGGGTGCTGGAAGAACTGGCTTTCCACATGCTAAAGAATAAAACTAGACCCGCATCTCTCTAAAATCAAAATGGATCAGAGATCTAAATATTAAAACCAAAACACTATATCCTCTGGAATAGAGAATAGGTAGAACTCTTGAAGACACAGCTTAGGCAAAGACTTCGTAAACAAAACCCTGACCACACAGGAAACATTACAATATCAACAACTGGGATCTCATCTTATTAAAAAGTTTTTGCACAACAAAAGAAAATCACCAATAGAGAGATGAGGCAACCCACAGAGTGGGAAAAAATTTTGCCAGTTGTTTCTCAGACAAAGATCTAATATCTAGAATATATAAAGTACTAAAAAAGATTACACCCCCAAAATTTAAGGACACAATCAAAAAATGGTGAGTTTCTAAGAGTTCAGCCAGAGTCTGCTTCTTCAATTCTTCAAACAATATTTTAATTTTGTCCTGATGAATTTTAACAGTCAACTGCAGTAGATTAAGAGTCCCCTGAAGATGTAATTGGATTGATGTGGACATTAAATGCATTAATGGGTTAACCCACTGATGAGTTTATAGCTGAATGGGCTATTAGGAGTGGGACCCAGATGGAAGAAGTGGATCATGGGGATGTGACTTTGAGGACTATTATGGACCTTGGCCTCTTCCTGTCAGACTCTTCTCATGCTCTCTGTCTCCCAGATGCTATGAGTTGAGCAGCTTTCTTCTGCCATACCCTTCCACAACGATGGTCCACTGACCATGGACTGAAAACTCTAAAAGTACGAGCCAAAAATAAACTATTTCCTTCTTTAAATTGTACATGTCAGGCATTTGGTACCAGCAATGAAAAAGCTGACCGATAAAAAGTCTAATAATTAGGTCCCTCTGCTAAGACAGTTTAATTTTGCAAGGGAACACTCAAAGAGGGAAATGTTTTATGTTATGCCATACACTTTGAAGTGGAAGGGGTAAGACAAGAATCTAGGCCTCCTAACCAAATCAAATGCCTTTTTCATTTGAGCACGCGTATCAAAGCAAAATGGAATTCACGTAGATCTTCCCATATCACTTTGTGAATGGTTTTGTGTGTGTGTGTGTGTGTGTGTGTGCATGTGCTTATGTGCACCTGTTTCTAGAAAATCCATATGTATCACACTCTGAGAAAAAGTGAGTTTGAGTTTGTATGAGCATGGTTGTGTCTAGTGTCTTGATATGTTAGCTACATGAAAAGAATTACCCTCTGTCATTCTTCTCACTATAAAAATCCCACATACACTTATAAAATCATTTTGTTTAACATGTTTTTAAAAAGTGTTTGAGGAAATAGAAATTTTAATTTCTCTGCTTTATTATATCCTTTGGTTACAATTAAAAAATAGAAAATAATAAATAAAAATTGAGAAGCCTAGGAAAATTAAGGATACCAAAATGATACAGCTTTCAATCTTCAACATCTTAGAATAATAAATCTACCAATCTGTACCCTTCTAATGCAGATATCAGGGTAGCAAAAGAGTGACTGAATGTAAGAGGAGTTTGATTTTGAAGGGCGACAAGAGAAAAATCAAGGAACTATCAGGCTTCCAATGACCTCTACTACAACTTCACTACTTTCTCTTGATCTGTTTCTGCCTTCTTAATGCAAAAATTGATAAGTGAAGTCAGGTAATAGATTTTGTAATTAACTTTAATTAATTATACCTGAAGCAACTCATGCACAAAAAGCTTGGAAAATCTGGCAGGTGCTAATAAACACTCTTAGGATGAACATGGATTAATATGAGAAAGAAAAAACAGAAATGTTGGAAAGAAATAGTTCTATTGGGCTGGGGATTTAGCTCAGTGGTTCAAGCGCTTGCTGGTAAGAGTGAGGTCCTGAGTTTGAACCCCAGTACCAAAAAGAAAAGTTGAAATAGTTCTATTAACACAACTCAATCTATTTGTGTCAAGTGTCTGTTATGTGAAAAACGTAAGAAACAGAGATGCTATGTTAACCGTTACTCAGCACCTTGCAGAAATCAAAAATTTCTTGCAGAGCTCAGAAATGTCTACTAACTAGCCAAAAGAAAATCTGGGCAGCTGAGTAAGAATATTTCTACATGAACCTATGATAGCCTCTATTGATTATAGCTTATTTTCTGAAGAATTCAAAAGTCTTTGCTTAGTTATTCAGTGCAGAATTTGGCCTGGAATGATGTGCCAAATACTACTATTGGAAAATCAGGCTATTGTCTGCTCTATCTCTTTCTTTTGTGATTTTTAAGTCCTCTATGATTGTTAGTTGCTTCAGTGTGAATCAATAATCTAATTTGTAAGGGTTCTCAGTATCCTGATTTGTAATTAATTAATTAATAAAATGAGTATTTATGGAGAATTTTGTGCTCCAATAGGCACTGAGGCAGAACAGAATATAACTACTTGTGCTCAAAGTTTTGACCTTCTAGCTGAACAGTAATTAGTTACAATAAACTGTGATGTCACCACAAAGCAGCATTGAGTGCTGTAGCTGCCAGCAGATGGAAGTCCTCCCAGAATCTGCTATATAGAGGTATCTAGGTCAGACCCCATGTGGAGCAACTGGGCGGTCTTTGTATCCTTCTCAATTACTTTAGACTTCAGTGTCCTTATTGCAGCACTAGTTCTACCTTTTTTCTCAGACTGTGATGATTTCAAGAGAAAAAGTAGGTAATAAGTGAAGTTTCTTTCCATTACCTAACCCTGCACTATCTTAATCAGTAGTCTATCACATTTTCATCTTGCTCTGAGAATAGCTTAATGGTTCCCATTCTTTCTTTTCTGTTGCTTAAGCATTTAATAAGCCTCGCTCATTAGAGAAGCTAATTTTCTCAACTCTTGATACCTGGGTTGAGCCATTCCTCTGTAGTCAGACATTAAACAGATCTCTTTGAGCATCAAACATGTAGGGCGCGTCACTGTTCTTGGACCCACTACAACACAGTGGTGAATAGCTAAAGTTACGGCCCTTAATTTGCTGGTTTTTGATGAGGAGAGAAGACAAAAACAAAGCAAACGATTAAAGTTCATCAAATGGTAGACGGCAGGAAAGCTGTGGAGGTAAAAGTGGAAGTATCAAAGATGGGGGTTGCAATTTTAAAGAGAGTATTATTAGGACACATTTGAAAGTGACCCAGAAAAATGAAATCCTTAATTCCTCTTTTAATTTTTATTGTTGTTTCTGTACTCTTTCAGCATTTATACAAAAACTGAAAAAATAAAAAATAAAACAGTTTGTTATAAAAATGTATTAAAAATACATATGAAGAAAAAGGGTGTTAAAACATCTTTGTTCCAGTCATGTTCCCACCATGTTGATGTATGTGTGTGATTATGTTCACTAATATTGGATCAAATCATCTCTCTCCTTCTTGTCTTTTGTTTGCTTGCTTTCTTTGTTTTGTTTTGAGATTTGTGCATGTGTGCGATGCTTAGGATCAAATTCAGGGCTGCACACAAGCTAAGCATCACTCTGCTACTGATCGACACTGCAAGCCCAAGTATACTGTCTTTTTTAAACCTGTTGTTTTC
>RJWM01026859.1:0-27472 GCA_004363535.1 Dasyprocta punctata | reverse complement strand
TTTTTTTTGTTTTCCATTTTATATCTTACTAGTGGCTGTTTTGGCTGTACTAATCCCCTCTTTGACATTGTTGCTGAAGTGATTACAACATACACCCTTTGTTTGTTACAATTCACATGCGTGAATATTGTGCTACTTAAAGCCTACCAACTGTATATTTGCGTTTATCATCCTTTTGTACTTTGCACTGTTATGGTCATAAATTTTACTTTGGTGTGATGTGCACATCACATAACATTTTGAATTATTTTTGTTGTAAATAGTTACTTTTTACATATGTTAATAAATGAAAGAAACTGTTTTATATTTACCCTCATACACTTTCTGGCTTTATTTCTTTATGAGTATTCAGATTTCTGATTAGTATATTATCCTTTGGTCTGAAGAGTATAGTATTTCTTGTGGTGAGGTCTGTTAGTGATGGATTCTTTCAGTTTTTACTTACCTGAAAGTGTTTTATTTCATTTATTTTTTCAAGCTTTTGACTTGCATTTGTATGAGGTATGAGTTACACAAAGCTAAATTCGTTCATTTTGGTGTATAGTTATATTAGTTTTGGCAAACACATACAGTTATATAATGACCACAACTGAGATAGAATCCTAGAAGATTCCCTCATGTCCTTTTGGGATTAGCCTCTTCTGTCTTACGCCCTAGCAAACCACTCATCAGTTTTCTGTTCCTATAGTTTTGTCTTTGGGAGAGTGTTCCATAAGTTGAGTCATGTAATATACAGCTTTCTTGTGTCTGGCTTTTAAGATTTTATCTTTGGGTTTAGCAGTTTAACCATTGTATGTGTAGTTGCTTTCTTCATATTTACACTGCTTTGGTTCTGTTGAGCTTCTTTTATCTGTACTTTTTTTTTTTTAGTAGTACTGGGAATTGAGACCAGGGCCTTCACACTAAGCTACATCTCCTTTTTATTATTTATTTTTATTTTGAAACAGGGTCTTCCTAAGTTGCTGAATTTTCCAAGTTGGGCTTGAGCTTGCAGTTTTCCTGTTGCAGCTTCCCAGAGTGCTATGATTACAAGAATGTGTCCCCAGGTGCAGCTAATCTGTGGATTTTTTTTTTTTTTTTTTTTTTTTTTTTTTTTTTTTTTTTTTTTTTTTTTTTTTTTTTTTTTTTTTTTTTTTTTTTTTTTTTTTTTTTTTTTTTTGCAGTACTAGGGATTGAACTCACAACCTTGCGCCTGCCAGGCAGTCACATAAGCCACTGAGCTGAACTCCCAGCCCTAATCTGTGGATTTTTAATCAGAACTGGGAAAAGTTTGGTCATTATTTCTTAATGGTTTGCTCGTCTATATTCTGGGACTCCATTTACACACGTTTAGAATAGCTGATATTATTTCATGGATCACTGAGATCCTCACAAATTCTTTCAATTTCTTTTCTTCATTGTTTAGTTTGGGTGATTTCTGTTGTTAAATCTTGAAGTGTACTGCTTTTTTTTTTTCTTTTGCAATATCCAATCATCTGTTAAGCTCATTCTGTGAATTTTTATTACTGATCTTACATTTTTTATTTCTAGAAATTCTATTTTCTTCCTTTTTATAGAAACAAATGTTTCCTGAGATTATAAAAACCAGTTTACTCATTAAGTTCATTTTTTACTTTTAATCTTTAAACATTTAAAATAATTTGTATGGAATGGTTTTATGCTAATTCTAATTAATCTTGTCATCTGTTGGTTGGTGTTTATTGACTTTTGCTTGCTTTTTGTTTATTATATGTCAAACATTGTTGATACTGTTTTTGAGAATTTAGATTTTGATGAAGTGTTGGGCTTTCTCCTGGCAAAAAGTAAATTTACTGGGCTATATATTTTATTTATTTGAGGTGTCATTTTAGATTGTTAGGGTAGGAGCCAAAGTTGTCTTTATTTTAGGGCTACAGTAGCCCTATTACTAAGGTATGGCTATTATGAGATCTTAATTCAGTGTCTGGAGTGCTAAACAAAAGATCATGCTGGTTGGTTTAGTGTAGTTTCTCCTCTGTCGCCCACTCTATTGTCTTCCAGTACTAGCCATCTGCCAGTATTTCTGTTCAGCTCTCAGCTGCCTAATAGTTCTTTGCTCATGAACCACGTGCGGTCTTACCTTTTTCATATTCATCGAAGTTGTGAACCAGAGGTTGAAGGAAATCTCATGTAGATTTCTGGTTCACCTCATAGCTCCTACTCTTTGATAAGCTAATTCACAAATTCAGTCTAACTCTGTAGCCCTAAACTTAAATCTATGCCTTCTCTACTTAGTGAACCTGCTCTGCTCTGCTTTGATTCCATTTTTCTACACCATGTGTGGACTGTGCCTCAGGGCAGAAAGCTAGGACAGTCGTTGTACTTACTTTTATTATAGTGCTCTGTGTTGTTCCATTACTGAAGACAATTGCTTCATAGATTTTGCTCAGTTTTATAGTTACTTACAATTGAGGGGATAGTATTATCCATTTAGTCTTTTATGACTGGTAGAATTTATAATACATTTTGTTTACTAATAGGTATTCTGGCAACATTCTTGGACTAACCACTTTGATACCATCATCAGCCTTATTTAACTATATGCCTTGTTTTGACAGTCCATTAAACTTATAATTTAGACAAAGCCATACGTGTTTAGAAAACGATTGGATTATAGGGGCATTATGGCTGAGTTGCTCTTAGGAGTTGGGGTCTAGACTGAAGAGGCAGGTCACTGTGGGCCAGACCTGAAAAGGGTGTATTTCCATTCTTAGGTCCTCTCTTCCCATGCTCTGCTTTCTGGATACCATGAGGTGAGCAGTCTTTCTCCACTGAGGCCCTTCCATTTTGCCAATGACAATGCGAAGTCTGAAATTCTAAAATGTGAGCCAAAATAAACCTCTGCTCTTTCAAGTGGTAGGTTCTGGTATTTTGTCTCAGAGATGAAGAAAGTGACTAAGATGGATTTTGGTACCAGAAGTTGGGTTATTGATGTTATGCTACCTGACCATGTGGTTCAGAAGCCTCTGGAACTGGTTTCTAGGAGTTTGGAAAGGTTTGGAGAGATCTGCTTTAGAAGAAGCCCTAGACTATTGTAATTTGAGCTTGATGGGATCCCTGATCAGAGCTCAGAAGACCAGAATTCTGATAAAAAAAAAATGGACACAGTAAAGACCAGGATCAGGAGGTTTCAGTTTGAACAAGTACTCCATTGGTAGTTGGATTCCAGATCATGTGTGTTATGCTTTGCCACAAAATTTGTCTGTATTTTGCTTACATCTTGAGGCTTTGCTGGAGATTGAGATTAATAGGGGTGAACTAATTAATCCAGTAGAGGAAATCTCATGGCAGTGCAATGTTCAGCTTCTTTTAGTGAAATGTACTGTGAGAAATGAGCAAAAAGGTCACTTGAAACATTTTCAGTTTTGCTAGAAAGAAAGCATCTGCAATGATGGAGAGGTTGGTTGCTGAAAAGATTAGTAATAAAAAGAAGCAATACTTTGGATTAGGTACTTCAAATGACTTGAAGGCATATCAGGAATCAGTGAGGTCCCTTCCTTCTCAGGCTCAAGGGTGCAAGTCTACAAAGCTTTATTTGAGAAGTGAGCCCTGGGGACAGTGTGCTTGAAAAGGGCCACATAAGAAATTGTTTCCCCGGGATTTGACTAACAGTGCTCAGTCATCCAGGTACTCAGAGGCCTCTGCAGTGGTGACATGAGCATCCAGCTGCTGTGTAAGGTAGCAGCAGACCATGGTGTCATTCTTGTGGTGATGGTTTTATGGGCACGGAGAATGCAAGAGTGAAGTTTGAAGTTTGATTTAAGTCTCAGGAAACTTTAGATTTGGACTTCTCAGCAGTGTTGAAACTTGTTAGGGTTTGGCATCTCTTAGAGATGGACTAAATGCATTTTGCATAAAAGAGAGGTGCAAGAGTCTTTTGGGAATCAGGGTCAGAATGTTATGGTTTGTGTCTGGATGTTTCCACAAAACCTCCTGTATTCAAGGGTGGGGCTTTTGAAGGGCAAATAGATTGTGGAGACATTATACCTAATTTTCTTTCAGGAGATAGGGCCTGGTCAGAAGGGGTAGGTCACTGGCCATGACCCAGAAGGTGTATCTATCTTCCTAGCTTCTTTCTTGACTGTTTCCTGTATGCTGCGAGGTAAACAGCTACTCCTCCATCAAGATCCTGTGCCATATTGCCCTACCTTGGATTCAGCCAAATATGGGCTGAAATGTGAACCAAAATTAACTCTTCCTTTTAGTTGCCAGTGTCAGATATTTTGTTTTAGCAATGAGAAGAGTGACTGACTGTCTTAGTTACTTTTCTCATTGAGTCAAAATATCCAGCACCTAAAGTTAAAGGAGGAAAGGTTTATTTCAACTCATAGTTTAGTCCATAGTTGCTGACTCCATGGTAGGGTGGCATAGCCCAGAGACTTCACGGGAAAGAAACTGTCTATGGCGAGGTAGGCAGAAGGCAGCATGCAGCAGCAGCAAACCTGCCTTTTCTTTTTATCCCATCTAGGCTACAATCCTTTTGGGTGGTGCCACCCACACCCAGGGTGGGCCTTCCCATTATCCACACCCAGAACTCTGTTAAACCAGTCTATGGAATAATTTAGTACCACATACTCTTAATACCAGTATCACACCCTGGATCCTTCCAGCTCCAAAAAGCTCCACCTATAAGCACATGAGGCTGTGGGGGTGATATCTGAATACAAGCCGTAATATTCAGATAAACATGCCTATTCCAAAAGGTGCAAATAGGGGAATAGAAAGGGATAGGAACAAAGCAAGTCCAGAATCTAACGGGTCAGACATTAAGTCCTGTAGTTCCATATCCAGCATGTGGGACAATCTGTGGCAACATGTGAACTCCAAAGGACTTGGGTGGCTCTTTTCCTGTGGTACTGCAGTGGTTGTAGCTTCCATAGCTTCTCTCTTGGACTATGTACTGTTTGTGTACTGTTTACAAATTTGCTCAGAAAATGCACATTCCTGGTATTGGGTATTTTGTCTAAGCACTAAGTGACTGAGACAACTTAGCTTCATTTAGTTAATGTAGAATATACTGTGATCATATTTTTACTTCTTAAATAATGATGAAATTGCTTATAGATCTTTTTGGGTAACTTAACCTTATTGTTACCAGTTTCAGTTGTATATGGATATGATACATAATTTTTATATCTTATTCTTTCTTACTTTTTATTAATGCAGCTCTTATAATCTTCTACTAATTTAAAGAATATTCGAATTTTTTGTACAATGAAATCAGACTATCAAATGTAGAATATCATACAATAGCTGTAGTCAAATATCTCTCAATCTAAAATTAAGGACTGTGATTAGCTAATTTCAGACAAATGATTTCCCTTTTATTTTATTTAATTTATTTTTTTTATTTAAGGGAAAAAAGACATAGGAAAGAAAGACAAAAAGCAAAAGAGACAAACAAATGACAACAGCAAATCCAAAACAGTAACATTATAGGTTTACAAAACAAGATGATAGGAACTTGACAATGGTTGCAATATTGCATGTCGTTACCTACAACACGGTTATTTACCTTAACAGATATAGACATGTAAAATTGATCTAATCATATGAGTATTAACTGTTCTTTCTCAATAACTAATGAATTCATCAGTATAGTCATTTTAGCTATCATACATATACATATATAGAGATTTATGTCTTTTTCCTTTTCCCTTCCTTCTTTCCTCCTTTTTCCTTTCCCAATTACTTTTGCTCTTTGAGCAGTTTCTTACCCTTACACAGTATTTACTGTAGATTTTGGATCATATATACTGTTTCAGTTTCTTACACTAGGGAGACAATATGGTATTTACACATGTGAGTTTGATTTATTTCACTTATGAGTATGGTCTTAAGTCGTGTCCATTTACTTACAAAAGTCTCAATGCAATCTTTCTTGATAATTGAGTGATACTCCATTGTATAAAAATACCACATTTTTTTTATCCCTTCCTTGATTGATGGGCACTTGGGTTGTTTCCAACATCTGGCTATTACAAATGGGTTGCTATAAACATGGGTGCACAAATATCACTGTGGTATGATGTTTTCAATTCTTCTGGGAAAATGCCCAGAAATGGGATAGCTGGGTGAAACCGGATCTCCAATCCTAGCTTCTTGAGGAATCTCCACACTGATTTCCACAGTGGTTGCACCAGTCTATACTTCCACCAACAGTGGAGAAGAGTTGCTTTTTATTCACAGCCCCTCCAGCATTTGTTATTGGTTGATTTTTTTAATCTTGGCTATTCTTTCTGGAGTAAGATGGGATCTCAGTGTTGTTTTAATTTGCATTTCCCGAATGACCATTGATGTTGAACATTTTATCATATATTTATTTGTCATTTGTATTTCTTCTTCTGAGAAGTGTGTATTCATCTCAGATGCCCATTTTTGGATTGGGTCCTTGAATTTTAGGGGCCTGATTTTTTTTAATTCTTTATATGTTTTAGATAGAAGTCCTTTGTCTGATGGGCAGTTGGCTAAGATATTTTCCCCATTTGTGGGTTTTCTTTTCACTCTGTTGGAGATTTCCTTTGACATGCAAGAACGTTTTAGTAAGACGAGATCCCAGTTGTTGATTCTGGGAAGTGTTTCCCATGCAGTTTGATTTTCGTTCATGAACTCTGCCTACTCCTATGTCTTCAAGGTTTTTACCTACTTTGTCTTCCAGAAAATTTAGTGTCTCTGTTTTAATAATCAGATCTTTGATCCATTTTTATTTTATTTTAGTGCATGGTGATAGACATGGACCTAGTTTTAGTTTACGGCATATAGAAAGCCAGTTTTTCCAGCACCATTTGTTAAAGAGGCTATCTTTCTTCCAATGTACGTTTGA
Organism: Dasyprocta punctata; assembly: GCA_004363535.1. Taxonomy (NCBI): domain Eukaryota; kingdom Metazoa; phylum Chordata; class Mammalia; order Rodentia; family Dasyproctidae; genus Dasyprocta; species Dasyprocta punctata. The sequence continues at coordinate 20,631 of RJWM01026859.1, read as the reverse complement.
CCCCTTTGTCAAAGATGAGGTGACTGAGTGTGTTTGTAGTTGTGGCTGTATCTTCTAATCTATTCCATTGATCTTCAGGTCTGTTTTTATTCCATTCTAATTTTATCACAATAGCTTTGTAGTATAACTAAGTCAGGATTGTGATGCCTCCTGCCTTACCTTTGTGGCTTAGAATTGCCTTTGCTATTCTAGGTCTCTTCTGGTTCCAGATGAATTTCAGGAATGATTTCTGTAGCTCTGTGAGGTAGGCAGGTGGTATTTTGATTGGGATTGCATTAAATCTGTATAACAATTTTGGGAGAATGGCCATTTTCACGATGTCTATTCTTCCTATCCATGAACAGGGAATATCTTTCCATTTTCTGAAATCCTCTTCAATTTCCTTTTTCAGAGTAGTGTAATTTTCACTGCATAGATCTTTTACTTCCTTTGTTAGATTAATTTCTAAGTATTTCATTTTTCTGGATGCTATAGTGAAGGGTGTGGTTTCCCTTATTTCTTTCTCAGTGAGTTTGTTGTTTGTGCACAAGAATGCTATTGATTTTTGAGTGTTGACCTTGTATCCAGCAACATTACTGATTTTGGTTATTATATCTAGAAGTCTTTCAATGGATTTTTGGGGGTCTTCTATGTAGAGTGTCATATCATCTGCAAATAATGATAATTTTACTTCTTCTTTTCCTATCCTTATTCCCTTTATTTCTTTCTCTTGTCTTAATTGCTCTGGCTAATGTTTCAAGAACTATATTGAATAGGAGTGGTGATAATGGACATCCTTGTCTTGTTCCTGATTTTAGGTTGAAAGTTTTCAGTTTTTGTCCATTTAGTAAGATGTTGGCTGTTGGTTTATGATATATGGCTTTTATCAGGTTGAGGTAGAGACCATCTATTCCAATTTTCTGTAGGTTCTTTTTTTTTTTATCATGAGTGAGTGTTGGATTTTGTTGAAAGCTTTTTCTACATCTATTGAGATGATCATGTGATTCTTGTCCTTGGCCCTGTTGATATGGTGTATTACATTTATTGATTTGCATATGTTGAACCATCCGTACACCTTGATCATGGTGTATAATCTTCCCGATAAGTTGCCGTATTCTATTTGCCAGTATTTTATTGAGGACTTCTGCATCTATGTTCATTAGGGAGATTGGCCTGTAATTTTCTTTTTTGGTTGGGTCTTTCTCTGGTTTTGGTATTAGGGTAATATGTGCTTCCAGAAATGAGTTAGGGAGACTTGCTTCCCTTTCAATTTCATTGAAGAGTTTGAGGCATGTTGACATTGTCTATCCTAAATTTCTTGTAGAATTCAGCAGTGAATCCATCAGGACCTGGGCTTTTCTTTGTTGGTAAGTTTATAATTACATTTTCAATTTCATTAGCCAAAATTATTCAGCAGTTTTACATCTTCTTGATTCAGCTTTGGTAGTTCATAGGTTTCTAGGAATCTGTCCATTTCTTCTGTGTTACCAAATCTATGTGAGTAAAGGTTTTTGAAGTAGGTGTTGATGTTCTTCTGTATTTCCAGAGGGTCTGTAGTGATTTCACCCTTTATATTTCTTATTACATGAATCTGAGTTTTTTGTTTCCTCTTTTTGGTAAGGTTGGCTAGGGGTGTATCAATTTTATTTATTCTTTCAAAGAACCAACTCTTCAATTCATTAATTCTTTGTATTGTTTTCTTAGTTTCAATTGCATTAATTTCTGCTCTGATCTTTATAATTTCCTCCCTTCTTTGGACTTTGGACTTGATTTGCTCTTCTTATTCTAGAAGTTTGAGGTGCATCATTAGGTTGTTTATGTGTGTTCTTTCCGTTTTTCTGATGTGGGAGTTTAATGCTATAAATTTCCCTCTGAGGACTGCTTTCACTGTGTCCCACAGGTTCCAGTAATTTGTGTTTGCATTTTCATTTGATTGTAGATAGTGTTTAATTTCTTCTTTAATTTCTTCTGTGACCCATTGATGGTTTAGGATAGTATTATTTAATTTCCATGTGTTTATGGGGTTCTTGTGGGTTTTTTGTCATTAATTTCCAATTTTATTGCAGTATGTTCAGATAATATGCATGGAATTATTTCACTTCCTTTGCATTTACGTAAGCATGTTCTTGGACCAGTATATGATCTATTTTAGAGAATGACCAATATGCAACTGAGAAGAATGTGTATTCTGATGTTGATGGGTGGAGCACTCGGTATACATCTACTAGGTCCATTTGTTTACAAGTTTGGTTCAGTTCTGTTATTTCTTTGCTGATTTTTTGTTTGGTTGATCTGTCTCTCTATGACAGTGGGGTGTTAAGGTCCCCTGTTATAACTGTATTATTATTTATTTGGTTTTTCATGTCTATTAAGATTTGTCTTACATAGTTGTGTGCTCCCATATTTGGTGCATATATATTTATGATTGTAATCTCTTCCTCTTGAAATTTTCCCCTAACAAGTATGTAGTGACCTTCTTTATCTCATTTGATCATTCTCGGTTTGAGGTTCACATTGCCTGCAAGCATAATAGCTACCCCTGCTTTTTTCTGGGTTCCTGTTGCATGGAGTATTGTTTTCCATCCTTTGATTTTTAGTCTGTGAGTTTCCTTTTGAGTTAAATGTGTTTCTTTAACACAGCATATTGTTGGATTTTGTTTCTTAACCCACTCTGCCAGTCTGTTTCTTTTTATTGGTGAATCGATTGATATTTACATTGATTGATATAACTGATATGTACTGACTCATCCCTTTCATGATATCTTTCTGTTGTTGGTTTTCTACAATTTCTGTTTAATTGTTTGCCCTGGTTAGTGGTTTCTTTTTTTGGTTGTTCTTAAGATTGTAATTATCTTTGTTTCTTTCTAGAGTGTCTTTCAGTATTTTTTGTAGTGTTGGTTTGGTGGCCATAAATTCCTTCAGCTGTTCTTTGTCATGGAAGGATCTTATTTCAACATCAATTTTTGAAGATAGTTTTGCAGGATACATCAATCTGGGTTGAAAGTTGTTTTCTTTCAGGATTTGAAATACTTCACTCCAAGCTCTTCTTGACTTGAAGGTTTGTGATGAGAAGTCTACCATGATTCTGATAGGCTTTCCTTCATAGGTGATCTGTTTCTTTTCTCTGATAGCTTTTAGTATTTTGTTCTTGTGCTATATTTCTGATACCCTAATTATTGTATGTCTGGGTGAAGATTTATTTTGGTTATGGTTAATTTGGATTCTGTATGCCTCACTTACCTGTATATCAGATTCTATTCCCATGTTTGGAAAATTTTCTGCTATTATTTCTGCAAATAGTCTTCTCAGGTCATTAGTATTGACCCCTGCTTTTCCATTGACACCTATTAATCTTACCTTATTTCTCTTGGCATTGTCTTACAGCTGTTGAATTGTTGTTTCCTGGTTTCTTGTTATTTTTAAGAGATCTTTTCTTTTGTGGTCATAAGCTTCAGTGCTGTCTTCAAGGTCTGAGATTCTATCTTCAGCTTCATTCAAGTGGTTTTGCCAACTTTCCATGGAATTTTGCATTTCCTGAATTTCCCTTTGAATCTGTTTCATGCTTTCTATTTGTGTCTTATATTGTTCATTCAAAGTTTCCATCATTTTCTTATGTTCTTCTATTTTTTATCTTGATCTTCTTTAGATACACATAACATTTCTTTCATAATGATTGTCATTTCATTTTTTAGCTGAGAGATTTTTTTTTTTTTTTTTTTTTTTTTTTTTGCGGCACGGGGGATCGAACCCACAGCCTCACGTCTGCCAGGGCAGGCACTTAAGCCACTGAGCCAAACTCCCGGCCCTGGTTTTTTTTGAGGCAGGGTCGCACTATGTAGCTCAGGCCAGCCTTGTGCTCGCGTTGTAGCCCAAGCAGGCCTCAAACTCACAACGCTCCACCTACCTCAGCCTCCCGAGTGCTGGGATTAAAGGCGTGTGCCACCACCCCCGGCTTGAGAGATTATTTCTGATTTGAGTTTCTCTATAGCTTCATGGAGTTGCTTCTTTACTTTCGTTGCTATCATTTCAGAAAGTTCAGCTGTATGACTCCCAGTGTCTTCCATTTTGGTGTCTCTTGGGTTTGTTCTCAGTGGACTGGGGCATTGAGACTGCCTCTTAGTCTTTTGTTTTGTTATATTCTTCTGGGACCTGTGTGGCTGGGCAGGCAGCCTCCCAATGGATTGCACTGGAATACTGTGCTTGGTAGAGTTTCAATCCTCCAGTATCCCCATGGCTAGCCAGGGCACACTCCCAGATTATGGTGCTGGATCCTTGTGCTCTGTGGTCTGTGAGGCTGGCTGCATGTTACCCTGATGTACTTTGTTGGGTTGCTCTGGGACACTGGGCTGGACAAAGTTTGTATCCTCCCTGTAGCTAGCAGGGTCACAACCCTGGAGCTTGTTGCTGGAGTCTAGAACCTGGCTGTGTATCCTTCAGAACCTCCGCAACCCAGGTGTCTAGCAGAGATGCAACCCTGGGGTATGTCGCTGGACCTTCAGCCTTACTGGGTGGAGTTTGGAATCTCTGGGACCCAGGCGGCTAGGGCAGAATGCACCCCGGAGTGTGGCACCATCAGGACCTTGCATCTGACTGTGAGAAGTTCAGAGCCTCTGGAGCATGGGGCAAGCCCGGGTGTGCCCCCTGGCATATAGTGCTGGGGCCTTGCACCTGGCTGGGTGGAGTTTGCAACCTCTAGGACCTGCCACGTGGCCACACCCCTGAACAATGGAGCTCGTGCCTTGTGATCTACTGGGCAGAGCTCAAATTCTCCAAGGCTCTGCAGCTATGCTGCCCACTCCTGGATGAGTGGCTCTGGGACTTTGGGCTGAGCTGAACTTGGTAGCTCTGTGTCCTGTGAGGCTGGCAGGATGTTCCCCTGATGGATTGCACTGGGACGCTGGACTGGGCAAAGCTCGATCCTCTGTTCAGCTAGCGAGGGCTAACTCCTGGAGTGTGGCGCTGGACCTTCTGCCTTACTGGGTGGGAATCAGAATCTCTGGGACCCAGGTAGCTAGGCGGAGCACACCCTGGAGTGTGGCACCACCAGAACCTTGCACCTGGCTCTGAGGAGTTCAGAGCCTCTGAAATGCAGGGCTTGATTTCCCTTTTAATTGACCCAAGTTTTTTCATTTATGAAATAAAAGGATTAGAGTGAGTGCTATTCAAGGTCATTCTCCAAATGTTTAACATTCTTAAAAGATGCTAATTAAATATATATGTTATATATATTTAATGTACATACATAAGATTTAGCATATATATTTAATGTGTATGTCTGTGATGTTTAGCATCTAGAATTTGCTTTAAACCTTTATTTTTATATGAAAATTGAAATAATATATAATTAGTTTTTTTCTAGAAGGAATCATAAAGGTGGCTCATAAAGTCATCCAAAATAAATGTTTTTAAAAGGACTTTTAAATTTTTAGGTTTTCCTAAGTCGGCTTGTAGAATAACAACAATAAATGACATCTGGGTGCTGACTTGATTTCTGAACAGAGTTGGTCAACTGATACTTGTATGAATAGTAAACTCAGTGTGGGTGAAAATCCCAGGATACCTGATAGTGATTTTAACTTGGAAATGCAAACTAGGAAATAGGAAAGATTGGTACAATCTTAGAAAATTTAATGTTCTTTTTTTAGGTAACCAATATATTTAGTTTTACTCAACAGAAAAATAGTTGGTTTAAAAGTTTGTTTATAAAATTGAGACATTGGATAGCTGTAGAGCACTCTTTTATTTACAAGTTAACTCACTGAAAGACTATATGATTGCTACATTGGCAGGAGAGGCCGCTTATGTTTCTATCAGAGCCCTTGTACATTGCCTGAGGTGGTTGTTTTGTCTCTGTTTTTTTCCCAAGCATACTCCCCTATCAATTATAGATCCAGCACAGATACACAGTTTTGTTTAATGACACTTGACATTAGATGTTAGTGTGACCCTAGGGAAGGTTATCAACTGTTAATTGAAAAGTAGAATTTTTTAAGTGAAGTAATTCATGAATTTTAAATTGAGCTATTTATTTGATTCACCTTACATTCTTCAGATAACTGTTGTTAGTATTTTATGTGTACAGTGTTATAATGTATATATAACTATGTACATATGATATGTGTGTGTGTGTGCATTCATGCATACTTTACTGTCCCTCCCTGAAGTGCAGAATGGTTATTAGTACTAGAGGAGATACCTCATAGCTTGTGGATTCTTCACATTTCCAACCTTAGTAGCATTTTCCTTTTTATTGATTGTCTCTGCTGAGGATGAGGTGATGGTCTTCCCTGGAGTCTGGCTCCAGAGTGGAGATCAAGGTGAAGGAATCAGGTGGTTACCTTGAGGACATTCTGGGGAAATAGGATAGAGAGGAAAAGTTCTGTGATACCTCATTTCTGTTTTTGTGTGTGCGGGAGGTCAACCTTCACCTCAACAACTACTTCCTTCATGAAACTTTATTTAAATGCTGCTCTTTTCTTGCCACCTAATCTAGGTAACAAATTTCTCTAAATCCTGAGGTTATACATATATACTTTTGTCATCAGTCGTATCGTGGTTCAGTTCCCATGAGGAGGAAATGATACCAACTGGATAAAGTTTTATGGCGGTTATGCCCAAGTTCAGAGGAGTCAGCACATGGGCAGGGCCCTCGGACTGGCTCTCTGAGGAGGCCACAGGCAGAGCTTTTGTCGCCTGCTGCTGCTCTGTGCAGGCACGTGTGGTAGGTATTACACGTGACTTGGGCAGAGTTGACAGGAAGGTTTCATAGTGGTCAGAGTCTGACATCCTGCACAGCGGGGAATTGCAGAAAGTCTCTTACAAGCTTTGGAGGTCAGCTGCTTCTGAACCTGATTGTTGGATGAAATATCTTTTGAAGATCTCTTATGTCATAGATGAAACATTCACAGTGATAGGGCTGGGGCAATGGTCAGGACTTCCATAGCGTGTTTCACTTTTTTTTTTTAGGTGCTTTTATGATCATTGATTAGTTACAAGCTGTTTTTCGCCTTGTACTCTCTATAGCTCAATCTCAAAACCAGAGAGAGCTGTGAAGAGCCATGGAATGATATGAAAGGTGAGTGTCTCTACAGCTCAAGGGTGCTTATATTCTGTGTGTCAGAGGCATGCACTGTGCAAATAAATGTATTTAGCATAGTTCTCTGAGAAGTGTTTCAGGAGGTGAGGAAAGAAAAGAATGACATTAAAAATTGTGTGGAAGGAACATATTAATATTAAGTAGTGACACACCTCAGAGCTGACAGTGTGTTACAACTTTCCCAGCCTTTTAATTTAGAAGTGGTGGAAACACACACTTTACTACATACTTCTTTTTTCAGTGTCACTAGAGTAGACCCGGGTACTTTCACTTTCAAACTATCATCTAGATGAAATGGTTGCAGGAATCAACTGAATTTTTCCAGAAGACGTGTAGCTTTGTAGAAAATTCTAATCTACATGCTTTGTTTAGTGTTTCTAGTTCAATGTCATTTTTCTTCATGCCAAAGAAAGCATCTGTGTACCAGATTCTCTGAAAATCATTTTGCTCAAAATTCAAGTGAAATCCTCTATGAAACTCAGCGTTTTCAAGACTGGATAACTGTTCCAGGAATCCACAGATTATCTGTCCCTCAGATTACAGAGTCCTTGGACTCAGGGAAGGGTTGCCTCTTCCAGCTTTCCTCAGGTCCTGTGTGTAGGTCCTGGGCCACCAGCTGTCCTTGGTTTCATATTATCTCTTCTGAGCTGGGAATACTGAGCAGTTCACCAGCAGGCCAGTGATTCTAGGGATAGCTATAATTGTCAGTATAATACCCCTCAAATTATAAGGAAAACCTAATCAAAAATACCTCATCAAAAGAAAAGAAAAGAAAAGAAAAGAAAAGAAAAGGAAAGGAAAAGAAAAGAGAAGAACAGAGTGCATCTTCTGTGTGGTACTTATTTGCATGTGTTTCTCAGCATCTGTATTTCTTTCAATCTTTCAGTTCCATGAGGGCAGGAACTACATCTCTCTGGTGTCCTTCCTGTTGCCAGTGCCTTGCCTGTGGTTGGCTGCCAGGTATAAATGGTACTGGCCTGGGACCCTATAAGCACATGGGCTGGAGTGATTCCTTAGGGTACCAGCCCCTAGCTATTGTCTCTTTCTTCCTGTACACTTCCCTAAACTACCACCTGCACAGCTGTCCAGGCTTAGAAATCTCTTCCCTGCTCATTCCTGTAAAGAATTAAGCATATTTTTCCTATCAAGCTGTTAATAACATGCCTGACATCCAACATCTTCTCCATATTTCTCCTTTACTTTGCTCATTGTGTTCATTGCTGTTCTGCTCCTGAATTTTAGTAAAGGGGTTCATAAAAATGTATCTTTCTATAATACCCATATTACTAGATATAAATGTATCAGCTGAGCTACTAGTAAGACCTCACCATTTAGAAAACTTAGGTTGCCAAAATAAATAATGAAAAGTAATTTAACAGTGATCATTTCAATATCCCTTAATGGGGATGCTGTCTGGATTCTGTTGCAGGCTTTTGATAGGGATGTAGCGCTAGCCTTCTGAGATGGTCTCTGGGCACACAAAGGTTAAACATGCAAAGCGAAAATCTATAGTAGTCCTCTCAGAACAGGTTTCAAAGGGGACACTGATTTGTCTAATGTCATTTCCATTGCAGCACTAGGGAGTTTTTCTTTTCTGTAATGTGGTACTGTGAAAATACGTTTCCCATCCACACCTGCCTGGTCACAGAGCTTCTTCATGCAGAAACCTTGTATTTTGTGTTAAGCAGTTAAATATCAAAGGGCTGCCAAAGAAAGGGACAGTGACACGTACTAGGGCAGTGGTGCTCCGTGAGTCAGCGTCCTCTTGTTGCCTTGACCTGCTATAGAAATCCTGCCCAGAGGTGACCTTTCTGGGTTTTCTTATTTCAAACTCTAGAGAAAGACTAACGACCTGAGACGTGCACCAGCAGTACACCATGCAAGAGTCACAAGGTCACAGTCCTGTAACAGCCCCGCTGAGATACTTGTTAGGTCGAACAGTAAGTTAGGCAAAAAGCCATTGTTCTGGATCAAACAATGAAAAGTCTCTTCGACCTTAAAATACTTTTCCTTTTCTTGTAAAATAGGCTCATTTTAGAGATTGGATGTTGTAAAGTGCTCTAAATATTGTGATTTTTTTCTATAGAAAAATAATAGTTATACTGTGGTAACTTAATTGTGGTTTTTCAGGGGTCTGCAGCATTCGGAGGTTTTGGAGAGAATGTAGAATTAAAAAAAAAATCATTCCCTGCATTTATCCATTTTGCAGGATTTTGTACCCACATGTATAACCAGCCATGGCATTGGTTGCCTACCCATTCCTGGAAAGAATTAAGTATATTCAAAGATGAAATGCTAAGGGAAACTAGAAAAGAAACAGTAGAAAACAAAAACAGTAGGAAATAAAAAGGTAACTCTGTATCTTTTGTATGTGTCTAGTGAGCATGGGCGTATGTAACATAGATAGTGTGTGTATCTTCCCTTCCGGTGCTCCTCACGGCGCTTCTGCAGTTGATATGGAGGAAGGTATGGTAAGGAAAGGCTCAGTAAGGTTAAAAGTTCTTCTCCGTATCTAGGACAGTGACCAGCCCCCCACCACGCCATGGTCTCTCTCTACGCTCTCCACCCTCGTGTGATGATTGATCTTCACTGCTGCAGTGCCTGGCGCTGAGGGAGGGTGGCTCGGTGCCGCGTTTCAGAAACTCCACGAGGAACCCACTCTCTTCTCTTCCACTTCCTTGAAGCTTTGTCCCTTCATCAGCTCAGTGTAGGAACACAGCGGCAGGATGCAGGGTGAACTGTCAACGCAGGACCTCTGCGCTTTGTGGGGGTGGTTTTTGCCTTCTGTTTTGTCTGCTTACATTTTTTATTTATTTTTTTATTTGCTGATATGAGGGAGGGAAGGCTTAGAGAAAGAACCTGATGTAGAACAGTTGGGATTTGTTTAATCTGCTTAGAAATAACATTAATCGGTGGATCAGATGCTCTCAACAATACAGTGCCTCCCGTCCCTTCTTTACTCCTTCACTCTTTTCTTGCTTATTCTTTCTGTACTACCTTTCATTTCCTTTAGATTCACCCTGTTTTCTTTTAATTTTTGTTTTGTTGTTTCCTTTTTTTTTTCTTTGCACTTTGTCTTTGAATTTCACTACTGCTTTATTATGGAAGGTTTTCTGTCTTTTGAGTTTTTATTTGAGGATGGAGGGTATAATAATTCATATACAAAAATTAAACTTTTGCTTAACAGATGATTAAGAGCGCGTACCACAGCTGTAGATATGTGTCAAAATAAGAGCATGACCATAGCTTTACTGGAGACATTTCATGCTACTGGTACAATTACGTGTTGAGATAAACTATACTGTCCTGTTCTGTTTCTTACTGCTTATAACTTTATTTTTCTGAAATCAGATTCAATCACTACTTATTAAGACCTCCTTTGTGCCAGGCAGTTTAATGTATACATGAAAATGACCCTGCGAGGTAAGATATTTTTATACATTTAAAAAAATACTCCCCCAACTGAGGCTCAAAGTGTTGAAGTAATGTGTCAAGAATACACAGCTAAGTCAGTTGCAGCACCTGAATTCTAAGTCTCTTTTTACCAACACTAGGAAAATATATGGAATAAAGATTCAGAAGGACTCTGGACACTGCTCTGAGTCCCGGCTCCATCTCTGGGCCTCAGGGTCTTCTGTGTGTAAAGTTTGATTTATAATCATGCTGCCTCCTGGTCTTGTTGGTTACTAAGTTTCATGTTGAGCACTTAGAACAGTATTTAGCACATAAGTTCTTGATGATTAGCATTAAATATCTGTTGGGCATTTAAAGTGTTATGGTCTTCATAGTAAGGCCTGCCATATAGTTTGTACTTAGAACCTAAGTGGGGAAGACCTGTATCAAGAGAATTTGGGGTGTCCTGATGGTTTTAAGGGAGTGCAGTGTGCCTTGAGGGCTTTTAAAAGGGACCTGTAACCTGTTCTGGAGGTCAGTGAGAGTTTGAAATCTGAAGCATGGATAGGAATTAGAAGGATTAAGATACAAGTGTGTGTGTGGCTGGGTGTGGTGGTTACACACTTGTTCATTCTAGCACTCAGGAGACTGAGGCAGGAGGATCATGAGTTCAAGGGCAGCCCAGGCTACATAGCAAGTTCAAGGCTAGCCTGGGCTACATAGTGAAACCCTATCTCTAAAATAAAAACTAAATGCATGCGTGCGTGTGTATTATTTTAAGCTGCAGAGGTGTATATTACAAATCATGAAGTGGGAGAGCCCAGTGCATTGCTGAGCCCAAGTAAAGTCGTCAGTGGGAGAAAGTGTATTAAGACTGTGTGAAGAGACGGATAAAGGTCAGATGAAGCAAACCTTGGAAGGTTATGGAAAGTGCATTGATTCATTGTTAGAGCCTGGTTATACCATAGAATCTCTCTCTCTGGATTCTTAGATTTCTAAGAGTTTCTGGAAGGATAAATGACCAAGCTCTCTTTTTCTACATTTAAAATGTATTATTATTATTATTATTTTTTATGCTGTGGACTCTGGATAATGCATTGAACTAGTTAAAAGTTAGACTAGCACTGACACAAACATATCCAAGAAATCACGAAAAAAAATAAAAAGTGTTCATTTTAAAAAGAGGCACTGTTATTGGTGAACAAGAAAAAAATAGTTCAGTTGGAGCCTGTTTTTAAACAAAATGGTTTCAGAATATAACATCCTTCCTGATGGCTTCAGATGGCTTTATTTGTTCATAAATAACTCTACTTGTTGATTTAGCCACTTTTATCACATGAATGCTTCATTAAACAAATGTAGCTTGCTCATTATAGCCAAGTGGGGTTGTATTCAACCAAGTGGGGAAGTTGGGAGTACATGCTTGTATTTAACAGCAAAGGCCATTTATCTGGCCTCTTGCCATCTGGAAGCTCTAGATAGCATTTCCTAATATAAATCTTCAGCCTGATATCCAGAGTGATAGGGACATTCATGTCAGCAAGGCCTACCACACCAGATAAAGAACTCTATAAATAACGTAAAACTAAACTAGGCAAGAAAAATACACTCTTCTCAGTTGTGTCATTATTCAGGTAAAAAGACTAGATTTTTCAGAAGTTCTTTGGAAAGCTAAACAGCAAGGAATTTTGAAATTTCCCCCCCTCTTACGTTTAACCTCTTACAAGTTCTGACTCAGCTAAATCCTGAACCACTGTACTATAAGACGGTCATGAAACAGAAAAAACAGCCCATGAGTTTTTTCCCCCACTCCTTGCCTTGACTCTAAACTGGGAAAGCACTGAAATAAAAAAAAAAATTCATCTAATACTTAGTGTATTAAGATTGACTAAATTATATTCATCATTCCTTAGTTCCTCCAAGGATTGCAAGAAAAGTCTGTTCCTTTATTCTTCTTAATTAAAGTTAGCTCTCATTATGAAGCCCTCTTTTCCTCATGTGCCAGGAAAGCTAGTGTCAGTCACTGGGGTTCCCTTTTCCCCACTGCAGAGCCCGAGCTCCGGAGAAACCGTGAGCTTCCTTCCCCTGTTGAAGCCTCAGGGTCCTTAGAAGCCCTGTCCCTCCCGCTGCCGCTTCCATGCCACCAGAGCAGGAGGAGTCCCAGGGTCCTTTGCTGGGTTTCTGGGCTGTTGTTGTTCGTTTCATTCTCTGAGCGAAGCAGAGCACGGGTCTCCTCTTTGCAGCGAGTGCGGCCAGTTTCTGTTCCTCTCCCTGTTACCCCTTTCTCCTGCCCCAGGCTCACAGGTACCCCTCCCCAGAGGGCACAGAAGGAGGTGGGGTCCCGCTGGTGTTTAGGAGCTTCACTTTTCCACCTCGCAAAGCCTGCAGGGAAAGGAGCATGAAGCCTGGACACGGATAACATTAGCAGAGGAGAGCAAGAGGAACGAGAATGACAGTTTTTAAGGTTCTCATTTATTGTTTGCTGTGGTCAGCATTTGTCCTCTCTTATGGCTGGTCATCGTGTTTTCAGTCCTGCTTCTATATTTGGAGACTTTTCCACATTAGGAGTAGCTCCCCCATGTCGTGGGTGCTCAGAATTTCTCACTTTCTTGTGGTGCAGTTTAGACTCAGGCATGCCAGGCAGAATTCCCAGGTGGGCTGTGACGGCAGAGAAGGGGATGAAGTAGACCTCGTGACAGTGTGCTGTTCCCAGCATGGACCACAGCACAGGAGTGTGGCTTTGTAGGTGACAGTGTCTCGGGGCTGAGTGTCCGATCCAGAACTGGCAGCATTAGCAGTTGCAGTAAGGTTCTGGTCTAGAGGGTTTGGTGATAGTTGCAGTGATTTCCTCGTCAGCGAGTTTGACATCATAGGTTTTGGATGTTTGCCTGGAAGCTTAATGTTTAACTCATTTCTTTAAACATGTCAGCATTTTTATGAGTTCTATTCTAAGAAAACATCTGATTCAATCAAGTATAATTTATATACAATAGCATTCTTTTTCTCAGGTGAATAGTTTATTGCATTTTAACACATGCTTACAGTCCTGTGATCACCACCACCGTGACATAGAATATTTCTGTCACCCCAAGGAGTCCTCTTGGACCCCTGTGTAGCCATTCTCTGCTCCACTCTACTCCTTAGCCCCAGCTCCAGCACGTGGCAACCATTGATTTGTTTTCTACCCTCAAAGATTTGACTTTTCCAAAATACAGATTTTTTAAAAACTGGATGCATGCAGTTTATAATCTTTGTTTCTGGATTATCTCATTATGATGGCTGTGATATTTATCCATGTTCCACATACCAGTAAGTTCTTTTTTGTTCATGAGTAATATTCCACTGAATGGTTGCGCCACTGTTGCCATTAGTTGATGGACATTTGAGTTTCCAGGTTTTCGGTTGTTGTGAGTTCAGATGCTATGATCATGTACATACAGCTCTTTTTGTGAATGTGTATTTTTACTTCTCTGGGAGATATACCCTGGATTGGAATTACTAGATTGTATAGTTAAATATATATTTAACTTTGTAAGAAACTGTGAAAATGTAATGTTTTCTAGTAGCTCAGTGTAGTTTAAGTTGTCTGTTGACTATAATGAAGTGGGCAGCTTTTAGTACTTGCTTGTGTGTTTTCTATGGGAAAATATCTCTTCACATTTTGTACATTTTAAAAATCAGGTTGTTTGTCTTATTAAATCCTAAGAGTATTAGAGACACAACTACTGGATGCATTTTGAAAATATTTTCTCTCAAACTGTGGTTTGTATTTTTATTTTTTTTCAAATTTTATTTTTTTTAAATTTTAAACCAAAGGAAAGTAAGAAACCAAAGCAAAACAATTTCACAATCAGCCAATAAGAGAGTAACAATCATCAGCACATTGCATATTATTATATTCACAGAAATTATTTAGGACAAAAGATATACATGTGAAACATTATCCAAAAAAATTGTTAGCACAAAACGCTTGCCTCAGTGAATCAAGAGAAACCAGCTATATGACTTTTTTTTCTTTTTTGTTATGATTACTCTATTGTTTTCAAATAAACAATTGCATTAAAAATGAAATCTGAAGATGACCCTGAGAAAACTACTTTTCACTCATAATTCTTTTTTTTAACTTTTTTTTTATTTAAGAGAAAATGGACACAGAAAAGAGAAACAAAAAGCAAAAGAGACAAACAAGCAACAACAACAAATCCAATATGATAACATTATAGGTTTACAAAATGAGATGGTTGTAATTTGACAGTAGTTGTAATATTGCATATTGTTACCTTCAAAGGGGTTGTTCAGATTAACAGATATAGACATGTAAAATTGATCTAATCGTATAAGTATTAACTGTTCTTTTTCAATAGCTAATGCATTTAGTAATATAGTCATTTTAACTATCTTATGTATACCTATTTATAAATTTATGTCTTCTTCCTTTTCCCTTCCTTCTTCCCTCTTTTCCCCTTAGAATACCTCATGTTATTTTTAAAATAACTGCCCGTATCATCAGGCCTAATACAATCAAACAATAGTTCAGAATAAAGCCAATAAAAAATAAAACAATGGTCACAGAACAGAGAAACAAAAAGCTAAAGGGACCAACAAACAACAACAACAAATCTGATACTGTTAACATTATAGGTTTACGAAATGAGTTGATTGGAGTTTGACAGTGATTGTAACATTGTATATCGTTACCTTCAAAGGAGTTGCTCAGATTGACAGATACAAACATGTAAAATTGATCTAATCATATGAGTATCAGCTGTTCTCTCTCAATAGTTAATGCATTTAGTAGTATAGTCATTTTGACCATCTTATGTATACCCACATATAAATCTATGTCTTTTTCCTTTTCCCTTCCTTCTTTCCTCCTTTCCCCTTGTAATATCTCTTGTTATCTTCAAAATAACTGCCCATAGCATTGAGCCTAATATAATCAAACAAAATAGTACAGAATAAAACCAATAAAAAATAAAACAATGGAAGCAATACATAATAATACAACATTGATTTCTATAATGCCTCATATTATCTTCTAAGCAGTTACCTATGTCCTCTGTTATAATGCAATCAAACAAACCAAAATAGGTTAAAATCACTCAAAAAAGAACAATGAAAGAAATACAGGGATTCAAAACAAGGTGATCAAATATCAATAAAAGCTATCCTAATATATTTTGTTATCTTTGGAATAGCTGTCTATGTCATCATATATAATAACATTAGGCAGATCAAGATAGAATAAGATCACACTAAACAGCTCATTGAAGACATTACTGGACTCAAATCCCGATGATGGATTATTCAATTGTCTGCCCCACTCGGTGATACCCCTGTGCCGCTGTTTCTGGAGCTGTGGACTTTTTTTTATCTCTCTCTAAAATGTCCTTCAATATTCTTTGTAGGATTGGCTTGGTTGTCTTAAACTCCTTTAATTGTTCTTTGTCATGGAAGTATCTTGTTTCTCCATTGATTTTGAAAGATAGTTTTTCAGGATACATCAATCTGAGTTGGAAGTTGTTTTCTTTCAGGGCTTGAAATACTTCACTCCAAGCTCTTCTGGACCTGATGGTTTGTGTTGAGAAGTCTGTCGTGATTCTGATGGGTCTTCCTTTGTAGGTGATCTGTTTTTTTCTCTAATAGCTTTTAATCTGTTTTTGTGTTGAGTTTCTGGGATCTTCATTATTATATGTCTGGGTATAGGTATATTTTGGTTATGTTTAGCTGGAGTTCTATATGTGTCACTTATCTGAAAGTCACTTCCTGTTCCCATGCTTGGAAAGTTTTCTGAAATTATTTCTGTAAATAGGCTTTTAATTTGATTTGTATTTGACCCCTGCTTTTTCACTCACACTTTTTATTCTTATGTTTCTTTGGGTTGTCTTGCAGCCATTGTGTTGTTACTTCCAGGTTTCTTGTTATTTTTAAGAGATCTTTCCTTTCATGATCATAAGCTGCAAACCTGTCTTCAAGGTTTGAAAGACTATCTTTAGTTTCCTTCAGGTGTTTTTGCCAACTTTCATTGGATTTTTTGAATTCCTGGTAATCTCTTTGAATCTGTTTCATGTATTCTAAATCTTTTTTGTATTGTTCATTCCAGGTTTCTCTTGTTTTCCTATGCTCCATTTTTTCATCTATGTCTCCTTTGGTGTTCCCTAGCAGTTCTTTTATTATGTTTTTCTTTTCTTCTTTTAGTTGAGTTAGTATTCTGTTCTAATTTCTTTTATAGCCTCTTGAAGTTGTTTCTTTACTTCAGTTGCTATCACTACACAAACTTCAGTTGTGGGACTCCCAGTGTCCTCTGCGTTTGCATCTCCTGGACTTGCTCTGCTTGAACTGGAGGTCAGAGACTGCCCCCTGCTTCTTCATCTTGGCATATTCCTGGGTTCCCCTGGGCGAATTGGTACTGGGGACCCAGGCACTCCCTGCATTGGCCACAACCTCTCCGAAGTGAGACAGGTTCCTGTAGCTGGTGCTGACTATGGATATCCGATGGTTGCCACTGGGGGGACTGTTACAGTGCTATCCACTGCCTTTCCCCAGCCTGCCTTGGCTCCGTGATGGCTGGTGGGGTGCGCGCAGGGGCCAGCCACTGCCTGTGAACCTGGGCTGGTGGGCTGGTCTCCCGCGAACTCTCCGGAACACCTCTGGAGCATGCGTGGAGCCACTGTCTCCAGACCGAGCTGTCACCCACAAGGACCCTCCAAGGTGGCCCCCAGTATGTTTGCAGGGACAGGGCTCAGGCTGAGCAACCTCTGCAGGTCCACGCCCAGCCAGGAGTCCCCAGCCCAACTCCAAGATGTCTCCCCGCCAATCTCCCCCTCATGCGGGAGGGTGAGGACCTCCTTGCTCACAGTTCTCCAGGTCTGCTCCCCCTGTCCACTGCCACTCTCCTGCAATGCCATCTCTCTGGGGAGAGGACTCCAGGGTCGCCACCACTGCAGTTGCAGCTCTCCAACCATGTGTCCCCGGGTTCCAGCAACTCCTTTCACAGAGTGGGTCTGGTTCCCGACAGAGGCACCACCAGCCACTGCCCTCTGTGTCTAAGTGCCTCTTTCCACTCTTTCTGTGCCCTTCAATTCTTGCTTTAGATTCTTCCTGGGTCCAGAGGACCCGCCTCCCTCCTTCTTGTCTTCCCCATGTTGCTGTATTCCAGCACCTGGACGATATCTTTCAGGGAGGCCGCTTACCCTGCTGTTTACCATTCTGCCATCTTGTCCCACCTCTCTTTAACTGTCTTAACTAATTTTTTATATACATAGATTTTGTTTCAGTTCATCACACAAGTGCAAGAATGCAATGGTTACATATGTGTGACTTACTTAGTTCACTGAGAAGTATATTTTCAGCACTCATCCATTTAAGAGTGAAAATGTCTAGTTAATTGTTCTTTATAGCTGAGTAGTATTCCATTATGTAGAAATACCACATCTTTTTTATTTATTCCTCAGTCAAGGGGCATATAGGTTGTTTCCAAGATCTAGCTATTATGAACTGGGCAGCTATGTATTTTTATTTTCTTAATAGTGTTTTTTATAGACAAAGACCTTAATTTTGATGTAGTCTGATTTATCAATTTGCGAATAGTCCATGCAGTTTGTTTCCTACCTAGAAGTCTTTTCCTATGTCGACGTCATACAGTATGTGGTGGCCACTTTTTCTAGCACTATTTTTTTGAAAAGGGTATCTTTATTTTTTCAATGAGTAGCTTTAATGCCTTTGTTGGAAATTAGTTGACAGTGTATGAGTCATCTATTTCTGGATTCCCTGTGTGGTTGTCTTTGCTGCATTATCATGTTTGCTTAAACTTACTGTATTGTACCTATATATTTACCTTCCTTTTATATAAAAATTTCTTTCTATAAATACTTTTTTTTACTATCTTTATATCTACTATCCTACTAGTTTATGGTCTTGTTGCATTGTGAGCTTTTACATCAGATATTATAAGTGAAACATTTTTTTCTTTTTCAAAATTTGACTATTCTAATCTTCATTTTTGCATAGTCCTTTAGAAAGCAGCTTGCCAGTTCACTGAAAATTTGATTTGGATTGTGTTAAATGTATTTAATAAAGTTGAAAAGACTTGATATCTTAACGGTATTGAGTCTTTTGATTAAGACTAGTTTTTCTCTCTAAGTCTTCAAGTTTCTCTCAAGGAAGTTTTAAATTTTTCATTATATGAATTTTGCAGATATTTTGTTAAATTTATCGTTAACCATTTCACATGTTGATCCTATTATAAATGACACTTAAAATTATGATTTCCAATTATTTATTGTTACTATTTAGACATGTAATTGATACTTTCATACATACAGCACAGTTGTATTTCCTCATTTATACCTGATACTGGTCATTTTATCTTCTCTTTACTTTTGATCAGTCTGAGTAGAGATTTATCAGTTTTATTTACTTTCTCAGAAAACCAGCTTTTGATTTCATTGTTTTACTCTATTGTTTTCTCATTTAATTTTAATTTTTGTTAGTACATGTTTGCAGCACATAGCGATTACATTTATTGTAAAGAATTGGTGCATAACATATCTTAATTCTTTTAAATCCCCTCCCTCTCCCCTCACTTTTTCCTTCCTCTCCCCTCACTTTTTCCTCCCTCCATCTCTTGCCACTGTCCCGTTTGCAAATTATCTCCTTGTTTTCTATTATCAATCTTTTATTTTGGTTTTTAAATTATTTATATTTTGGTTTTCATAAAATAGAAGCCATGTGAACTTGAAGCTTTTATGTCTGATTTATTTCACTTAACATTATAGTCTCAATGTGCTCTGTTATTTTCTGCCTTGAATTCTATCTATATTTATACTTCATTTCTTTTAGTGTATACTTGGTTTAATTTTCTTTTTCTAGTTCTTCAGGTGTAAACATAGGTTGATGAATATAAATCTTACTTCTTTTCTAATACAAATACTTAGATGCGATTGATATTTTTCCCTCTAATAATTTGTCTCCCATAAATTTTGATGTCATATTTTCATATGTACTTAATTAAAAACACTTTTTAATTTTTCATGTAATTTCTTCTTTGACCTATGAGTTAGTTAGAAATGAGGGTTTTTATTGCTATAGTTTAGTTTGATTTGGTTTGGTTTCTTGAGACAGTCTCATTAATTCAGGCTGGCCTTGAATTCACTGTGTGGCCCAGACTACCCTCTAACTCGAGGAAATCTTCCTGATTTAGCCTCCCAAGTGCTGGGATTACAGTCATGTGCTACCATATCTGGCTTATAAGTGAGGTTTTAATAAATATTTGATGACTGTCTTATTCACTTTCCTGTCACTGGGATGCAATACCTGACACCTGCAATTTAAAGAAGGAGAGAAGTACTTTGGCTGACAGTTTCAGAGTTCTCAGTCCATGCATGGCTGGTCCACTCCCAAGGGAGAAACCGCATGGTGGAGGAGCGTGGTACAGGAAAACTGAGAAGCAGAACTTCAGTGGGAGATCCATCTTTCCAGGTCACACCTCCAGTGACCTCACCTCCAGTGACCTCTCCACTACTAACAGCACATTCAGCTCTGCCCTCTTCAAAGGATTTACTCACTGATGAGGGTAGAACTCCCATGATTCAGTCGCCTTCCAAAAGCCCAGCCTCTGGATACATGAGCCTTTTGGGGAACATTCTAGATCTCAACCATACCAGTGGCTTTCAAGATTTGTTCGTGTTTGTGGAGTTCTAGTTTAATTCACAGTCTTTGTATGATTTAAATTTGTTAACATTTAGCCCAGAATATGGTCCCTCTTGGTGACTGTTCCAAGTCTCATTTAAAATAGTGTTTGTTCTATGCTGTTGAGTAGAGTATCGTAAAATTATCATATATTAAGTTCACTGTGTTGTTCAGGTCTTTTGTGTTTTTATAATTTTCTTTTTAAAATTTTTTTTTATTTTAAAGAGAATAAAACAAAACAGAACAAAGCAGATCAGAACAAAACAATGCCAGCAACACAGGGTTTCAAAACAAGACAACAGGAAATCAACAGTGGCTTCCATAATGTCTCTTGTTTTCTTTGAAATACTTGTCCATATCTTCACACACAATGAATTCAAAGAAAACAAAATAGTATAAAACCAATCAAAACAAAAGAATGAAAGCATTACAGGCCTTCAAAACCAGACAGTAGGAAAATCAGCAATGGCTAC
>RJWM01026858.1:0-27624 GCA_004363535.1 Dasyprocta punctata | reverse complement strand
GTATTGTTTTATATTTCTCAAATGTTTTGTCTTCAATATATTTAATAAAATCCACTTAAGCTGGAAGTACAAATCTTTCCTTCATTTCCACCTATTTTTCTGAATCAACAAGTCATATTTAGATTTTGCAATTAAAGTCCAGTCTGGAGCTTATTTTTCCAGGATTTATTGAAATTATTTTAATTGCTATAGCATTAATATGGACACATATTTAATCAATTGAAAGCACTTTTTCAGACAGAAGTATTTCAACTGGTCAGCAGACCTCCTTTTTCTGCATTCATAATCTGGGATTACAGTTCACAGCTTTTTTTTTTTTTTTTCCGCGGCACCGGGGATTGAACTCACAGCCTTGGGCCTGCCAGGGCAGGCGCTTAAGCCACTGAGCCAAACTCCTGGCCCTGGTTTTTTTTTTTTTTGAGGCAGGGTCGCACTATGTAGCTCAGGTCGGCCTTGCGCCGCGTTGTAGCCCAAGCCGGCCTCGAACTCACAACGCTCCGTCTACCTCAGCCTCCCGGGTGCTGGGATTAAAGGCGTGCGCCACCACGCCCGGCTCAGTTCACAGCTTTTTAAAAAAAATTTTACTCACATCTAAACTTGTGAGGTAAGTATCTCATGCTACTGGTATGATTTAGATAAAATCTGTTGACTGAGTGCTCTGAGTAGCTTGGCTATGAAATGTTCTCTGAAAAGTTTATTACAGAGTGCAGTAAGTTGGTGTATATATCAATTGAAATATACTCTTTTGATTAAAGCAAATTGTTCAGTAATGTTATTCTTCAATATTAATAATGAATTATTGGCTTCTCCAACCTAGCACTGGGAATATTTGAAAACCACTTTTTGGAACAGAAGATTTGTTCAACAATTGACAAATTATGGTGTTTTAGTTACTTTATACTTGTTGCCAAGACAAAATACCTGACACTCAAAATTAGGAAAGGAAAAGTTTATTTCTTACTTGTCTCAGGGACTTCCAGTCCATACTTAGTTGGCTCCAAGGTAGCCTGGTGTGTCAGGGTGGGCATTCATGGCCACTGCAACAGGAAGGCGAACCTGTAAGAGATAGAGATACGCGTTCCTCCTTCCCTTACTCTGTATGTTGGCTCCACCCCTGGGCAGGTGCAGCACTCACACCACCAATCTCAGTGCTACACAACAAACCAATCAGGGATGCCTGACTCAGCCCTGTCCAAATTACATGAATCCTTGAGGGGACACAGGATCCAACCAATACATATGGAAATTCTCTTATCTAAGAAACTCACAGAAGAGGAAAAAAAATTTTAAGTTCTATTCTCTGACATACATCAATAACATGAAATATACATGTTAGTTAGCTTCAGCTCAACAGACATGCAAACTGAGCCCTGACTTTCAAATGTTCTGCCTGATTCTGGTACAAAACTCAACAAGACGACTATCTATACAACTCTGTATTCATTAGGATTATAGATGCAATGACCTGTTTCCACATGGTACTCATCAGGCCTTCTTCTTGTCCATACCCTGTTATTTATTAGCTTAAGGAATGGAATGTAGTTAACCCTTTGCTGAATTATTTCTGAAGTGTCTGAGCTATTGTGGATTCCTTTTAATTTAAAGGTATGCATTATTTTTCCATCTAACATTAACTGTGAGCTCTGTCTTCTCTTTCTCCACTATTCTCTCTTACCCTCTTTCTTTCTCCTTTAATATTCTGTTTGACAATGTTATATTTGTTTTTATTTCAGGTTGCCTAAAGGGAGTCTCCTGAATATTTCTCACACTGGCATATTATTATATAAAAGCAAAGTTTTATTTTAATTTTTAATAAATTCTAGATTAGATTTCAAGTATGGTCATAACTGCTTTAATTACTAACCAATCTAACATTTTTGAAGATTATTTATTATATGTTTTAGACATTTGATCACCTTCCATGGGGAATAGACTTATAACTTTTTGTCTATAAGCCTACTTTGATGTCTTCGTGAATTTGTTATGTCAGTGGTGTTGCCATCACCTAGAAAAGAGACCATAGTGAGTTGGCTGTTATTTTACATTAGTAAATGCAGTGGCAATCTGCTTTAAAGTTCAAAATAAGATAAGTCAAATTTAAGATTTGTCAGAAGACAACATTTATGGGAATATATGACTTTGACTGGTTTTTGTTTGTTTGATGTTTACTTGATAATATTTAAATACATACCTCCTCTCCCTCTATCCCTTATGCTCAGGAAACCATTTTATAAACTCAAATGTTTGTTATAGTGACTATCATTTGAGTAAGACTTTTGAAATAATTTATGTTTCAAGTGCCACTAAATACAGGCTTTATCACCATCCCAGAAAGTAAATCACACTTTTCCAGTAAATTTGGCATGCTTTGATTCTTCTTCACTACCCATTAAAACACATTTTATTGGATAACAATTTTCAGCCAATATTGTAACTTCAAAAATAGTTCTAATGACAAAAATAAGAACCAAGAACTGTCAATACTAATAGTAAAAATGATTGTTTTAGTGAAAAAATGATCCGGTGTGGAGCTATCAAGAAGTGTCAGCAGCAGATGTTCCTCCTATAAGACTTCAGCTTCTAACGTAGGTATTAGAATTGGAAAAAAAGAAGGCTGTCTCTTTGAAAACATAAAACAAATTGGAAGATTTTACAGTGGCCAATAGCTTCCAAGAAATCTAAAATTTTAATAAATACCATGCAGCTCTTGAAATTTCCGGGGTTGGGGGAGGACAGTGAAGGTTGGAGAAATGAAGACAAGAGTCAGGATGCAGAAAATTGAGGTCAGGTGAAACCCTCTCTCCTGATGGGAGAAAGGAACTCACCAACAACTGCAGTGCATTTATTCACACAGTCTGCAAGAAGTTGGTAATAGCTGAAATACTTCTTCTATGGCTCACCTCGGCGCTCCATGTTCTTGAGGCTGGCCATGCTCTATCCCTACATGTGTGATTGATTTTCAGCTGAGCGACTGCCACAGAAAGGGATACATGCAGAAAACTCCAACAATTCAGACTTTGTAACATAACCTTCCTCCGAGCTTTAAAGATGAGAGTCTCATCTTTATATTGGGAATTATATTGGAAAGTTATGCAGAGAGAAAAAAATACAAACACTTTCTCCTATAAAAACAGCAAATCAAAAGCAATAGTAAGTGCGTATCTTGCTTAAAACTCGAGGAAGGAATTAAGCAATAAAAGAAAATCTGTAAGTAAATATGGTAGATATTGTTCAAAACTCCAGAGGCACAAAGAATCTGAAGAAGCTAAGAATGTATTTTAGGTTTCATTTTTCACTGGCTCCGAGTCCAAAGAACTGACTTTTTCTAATTAAACTCTATTAACTGAAGTATTCTAGTCTTACTATGAATTGACTCTTCACATTGTTCTAAGAGGAGTGTACTATTTTAGACCTGCCATTAAAACTTATTTGAACATTTTTTCATAGTCAATTGTAGCTTAGATTCAGTTCTTTACAGTTTTCATTCTAATCATAAATATTAGCAATAATGTCTTTCAAATAATTCTAGAATTTTTTCCTCTTCTTTTCCTTAGCTAGGACTCCTTTTCCTTAGCTAGGATCTGTTTTATACAGAAGTGAAAATTATTTGAAAAGTTCAGTTGTTTTTACTGATGGAAAATAGTGATTCCAATGCCTGTAGTGATAATCTCAGGTGCCTGAATACAAGCATCCTGTTAAAATGTTGAACTTCTAAGCAACTCATAACTATCCTCCTCTTTAAAATCAACATGACCTTATACAACTAAAATGATTCATTTTAATGTGTTTCAATTATTGCTATCATAGTCTCAGTTTTTGTAACAATCTGCCCTTCAAGCAATTATTACTTCAGAGCATATATTTCAAATATAAAATATGTATGAAAAATAGATTCTATATATTCCAAATGACTACAACCTGCCTAATGGTTGAAAACCAGTTGATTTATTATTTGTAAATTGTGAACTGATAGAGAGCCACAGATACTAAATTGAACATCTGTCCTGGTCCTTTGAAATAACCTAAATATTTGGTCCTTTTAAATCATTATTTTTAAAATTTTAAAATTTCTAACAGAATTCATTCATTTTTCTATGGGAAAACCTCATTTGATAACAAAAACTTAGAATTAAATACACTCACTGATTATCTGATGCCCATCAGGACTGTGGGAAGATCAAATTGCAGGAACAGCTCTGATGTGGTTAGGTAATCAAACACAATTATCAATGGCTCATAATAGGCAGGCATAGTGTTTGAACTGCACATGTTGGACACATCCATCTTTGAAAAAAAGAGCAGACTGTGAGTTTACAAAAAGAGTAATATTTTCAGAACAAAAACCATAAGGGAAAAGTAACCATTACAAATCATTAAGGGTCAGTTTGTGTAGACCCTGTGCTACACTCTAAAAAACTGGATTGGCGCTTCACAGAGTTTATATTTTATTATTTAATAAATGTTAAATTATAATTTTAATAAGCACGGTTAAAAATGTATCAGTTACCCAGTGTGGTACAATCTGAAGGGAGAAGTCAGTTGCTTTTGGGGCACAGGAGAGGTAGACCTGATCTATTCTGGACTAGAAGGATCTCTGAGGGTTTCTCTTATGAGATATGTTCCATTTGAGATCAGATCAAGCAAGGATTAACAGAAGAAGTAAGGACAAAGTTTAAGCATAGTGTTTTAGGCAGAAAGAGCACTGTACACAATGCTCTGAAGTTAAAGCAAAAAAAGAATTACAATTGAAGAACATTAATGGGATTGGAATGCAGAGTGAATGAGAATGTATGTGAGTTTGAGATCAACAGGTAGCTAAGAGCTCCAAACAATCCACAGGCTGTGGACTCTATCAAATAGAATTTTTCTCTTTTTTCTAAGACATTGGGAGGCTATTGACTTATTTCAGGTAGTTAAGAATCGTTAAGACGTGCATGTATATTTATACATCATGATAGAGTAGATAACATTTGAAGGAGGTATGTGTGAATGTAGGGAATCAGTTACAAGACTCAAACAATAGTTGACAAGAAGGGCATGGACCTGGTGATAGAAAATAAAGAAGGAAAAGTCAGACTCATTGCAATGATATTTAGGAAATGAACATAAATCAATGTTGTGTTGAATATCAGCAACAGGGAAGCGGGAGGGTAAGAAGTCAATGATATTTACTGGTTCTTTGAAATGACCTATTGCATATGTATGTGTCTTGTTGCTTAATAGGAGGCAGGCAATGAAAGAAGACCAGTACTGGGGAGATAATCATGCTTTACAAGGGTTTGATTTAACCCTCATATTGAGAACCCATATTTTAGAGGAGTAAGATGAATTTATTTTCTAAAATATTTCTAGTGTACTCATAATGAATCTTTGCTATACTGGTTCTACTGAGCATCTGTGAATTTCTAAGTAAGTAAAACTTTAATGCTGAAGTATTATTATAATTAAATATAATTACCATATAGTAAATATAGTGCTGTAGGAACTTCACTGGACTGTGAAAACCATTATCTCTAAACTTCTCAATAAGCCAAATAGCACAACTTGGGTTCTGGACTAATTTCAACTTGCATACTTTGCACCTTGTAATGCTATGCCTCTTCCTCTTTGGGGAATATGCTACTAGACAATGTAGTAGTCATATTTTCATTACTAACACAAAACTCTGGACACAGGTCAGTTTTAGCGTAACGGGAAGTTTCTTCTGGCTCATAATTTCAGAGATTTGAGTCCAAGATCTGGCCTCAAGTGAGGACAATATACCCCAGCTGGCAGGTGTGTTGCCAAAAAAACAGAGAGATTATGCATTCTGGATTCTCACACTGCTCTTGAAGGACAGGCTTACAGTGATGTGAATTCGTTCCACTAGCTCCCATCTCTACAGTTCCTCCCAGTACTCCAAAATGGGGACCAAAACTTCAACAGATAGGCCTTTGGGAGATACCATCCAAGCTATAGCACGCAAATGTGCTTCCCTAGTGACTAAGTGTAGTTTATCTTTTATCCTTTTAGACGTTTCTTTTTTAAATATGCAAAATTAAATTTTATTTGTGATTGAGGAAAATTAGTAAAAGCTGGCAATTTTGGGCATTAAATACATTTTGTGTAGAGAAATCAGTTACAGATTTTGATTATTTTGGTCATTGGTTTTAAAGTTATTAATACAATGGTACATTGATGCTTAAGATTTTAAGTAAGGTATAGAGAAAATAATCTAAAATACAGTTAACAGCCATGCATGAGGCATATACTTGTAATACCACCACTTGAGAGGCTGAGGAAAGATAATCTCTGTGAGTTCAAGGCTAGAATGAACTACAAAGTGAGTTCAAAGCCAGCCTGAACTACATAGGGAGACCTTGTGTCAAAAAACAAACAAACAAGCAAAATACAATTGATAACATTAAAAACTCAAATGACAAGTCAGTAGTTAACATGAAAAATTCCATGAAATTAACATTTTATACTTAAAATCTTGTCAAATTTATAAGTATAAGAATCTCATTACATTGTCCATCAAATAAATATTGTTTGGAAATGAAAATGCTCTCCTGGAAAAGTACTGGTTTGTTTTTGTGGAGCACTGATAAGTTTTAAATAGCATGCTCTTCCAAAGGCAGAGTCCAATTTCATTTGAAGCTATTTACATTATCCCTGATGCTTAGCCAATAAAGTAATTGAATTTTATAGCTGAGAGGAATTTAAGAGATAATTAAGTTCATTGGCATTATTTTACTTAGATAAATAAGTCTTATAAGACTAGGAAACTATACCTCAATGAAGTTAAGTGACTTGTCAGAGTCACACATTTAGGTTTTCTGATTCCCAACCTAGTGTTTTCTATTTATTTTCTTTTTTTGTTCCCCTTGTCAACTGCCAGAGCAGCAATTCTGTTTTACTTTCCTCAGTAATTCCAAAGTCCAAGACGACTTAAGGCAAATCTATTCACAGTGGAGATACTGACGTTAGTTATCCACACCTGTACTTAGTGCACTGGTGCTGGGATTATGGTGCCTGTAGGTAAGTGATCATTTTACAAAAGGATCAGTATTAGCCAATCGAAGACTAGTGAAGAAGAAATGCCTTCCATTAATCAGGACCCTTAGAGGAAGGACCCATAGATGACTGCACAAAAAAGGCACAGATTGTCATCGTAATTAGAGGCAACACTGTATAAAAGTCAGTTGTATTTGTTACTCCTTAGTATTGCATTTAAATATAGGTATTTTTAATGATATATTTTGCACAATTGTTTGAGACAGATTTTTACTGAGTTTTTTCAAGGATAATATGATAAAGGAGAGAATAGAAACAAAACAGAGCACTGAATTTTCAGACCTAATGCTTCAATGTTACTACTTATTATTCATATAATTTTGGACAAGTCATTTTAGTACAAAGACTTAGTTTGCTTTACCTATAAAAATAATATCTTAGGGCTAACTCTTGGAGCTGGTTTAAAGAACAGGTGACATAACGTATATGAAGAGGCCTGACTGACTGAGCCAGCCTGGCTGCAACCTGGCAGTCCTCCTCCTAGATCCGCCTTCTTCTGCATTCTGCACCTGCTGGATGACACCCAGCAGATGTGGCCCCAAGCACTGCTTTGTTCTGGGAATTACTTGGCCAGGGCCTTTTGAATTGTAATGTCCCAATGAAGTCCTGGATATTATTTATGTAAGAGTGAACACTTTTTTGAACAATAATGCTCTTTCAGACATTTCTAACTACTTTATAACTGCATGATTTAACCTGGTGATAAAAACAGTTGTTATCACAGTAAGCATCCCTTGCCGATACCAGTTATTTCAAAACAACTTTTTAGTCTGCTCCAAAGTTAAAATGTTAACTAGCATAGTGTTATTGTACTACTGGTCAAAGAACCACTGGAACCTTCCTTTTCCTTTTCACTGTGAGAGCCTTTTCACATTTCTAACCCCAGGCTGATATGGTATGATACTGTGGAATGATGGAAAACAGGTCGGAATGTACATGTAAATATTTATTGCATACTTGCACTTCAGATCAATGTACATAATTCATTATGTTCTTTTTGTGAAGTCTAGAGCTCAGAGCACTGCATTTTTGTTTGTTTCTTTGGCCTATTCCTGAGTAACTGCAGTGCTTTCTCAGGATAATTACAAGACAAAGCTCTTTCTGTTGGCTTTGGTCCATATTTGTGCACTAAATCTTTGGAAAAAAAAGGAAATAAAAATGACAATCTCATTGCTACATTAAAACCTTAGTGAGAAAAAAGTTTACCTTTTCCAAAGGAAAAAGCAAAACCAAGACAAAAAATGAAAAGGCCTTGAAAATCACAAATCACCTTTTATTTTATTTTTTTTAATTTTTTTATTTAAGCAGAAAAAAAGACACATATAACAAAGACAAAAAACAAAACAGACAAACGACTAGAGTAAATGCACAACAGCCACATTACAGGTTTACAAAACAGGATGATAGAAACTTGACAACGGTTGCAATATTGTGTATCGTTATCTTTAAACTGGTTGTTAACATTAACAGATATAGACATGTAAAATTGATCTAATCATATGAGTGTTAATTGTTCTTTCTCAATAACAAATACATTCAGCAGTGTGTTTGTTTTAGTTATCTTACATATACATATATACGGATTTATATCTTTTCCTTTTTCCTTCCCTTTTTCCCCCTTTTCCCTTCCCAGTTACTTTTGCTCTTTGAGCTGTTTTTTACCCTTCCATAGTATTTATTGTAGATTTTGGGTCATATATACTTTTTCAGTTTCTTACACTAGGGAGACAAAATGGTATTTACACATGTGGGTTTGATTTATCTCACTTATGAGTATGGTCTCAAGTCATGTCCATTTACTTGTAAAAGTCTCAATGCAATCTTTCTTAATAGCTGAGTAGTACTCCATTGTATAAAAATACCACATCTTTTTTATCCATTATTTGATTGATGGGCACTTGGGTTGTTTCCAAGATCTGGCTATTGCAAATTGGGTTGCTATAAACATGGGTGCACAAATATCACTGTGGTATGATGTTTTCAATTCTTCTGGGAAAATGTCCAGAAGAGGGATAGCTGGGTTGAATGGGATCTCTAATTCTAGCTTCTTGAGGAATCTCCACACTGACTTCCACAGTGGTTGCACCAGTCTACATTCCCACAAACAGTGGAGAAGAATTCCTTTTTCCCCAGAGCCCCTCCAGCATTTGTTACTGCTTGATTTTTTAATCTTGGCTATTCTTTCTGGAGTGAGATGGAATCTCAGTGTTGTTTTAATTTGCATTTCCTGAATAACCATTGATGTTGAACATTTTTTCATATATTTATTTGCCATTTGTATTTCTTTCTCTGAGAAGTGTGTATTCATCTCAGATGCCCATTTTTGGATTGGGTCCTTGAATTTTAGGGGCCTGACTTTTTTTAATTCTTTGTATGTTTTAGATAGAAGTCCTTTGTCTGATGGACAATTGGCCAAGATATTTTCCCAATTCGTGGGTTTTCTTTTTACTCTGTTGGAGATTTCCTTTGACATGCAAAAACTTTTTAGTAAGATGAGATCCCAGTTGTTGATTCTGGGGAGTGTTTCCCATGCAATTTGATTTTTGTTCATGAACTCTCTGCCTACTCCTGTATCATCAAGATTTTTACCTACTCTGTCTTTTGGTAAGTTTAGTTTCTCTGTTTTAATATTCAGATCTTTCATCCATTTTGACTTTATTTTAGTGCACGGTGATAGGCATGGATCTAGTTTTAGTTTACAGCATATAGAAAGCCAGTTTCTCCAGCACCATTTGTTAAAGAGGCTATCTTTCTTCCAATGTACATGTTTGACCCCTTTGTCAAAGATGAGGTGGCTAAGTGTGTTTGTAGTTGTGGCTGTATCTTCTAATCTATTCCATTGATCTTCAGGTCTGTTTTGATTCCTGTACCATGCTGATTTTATCACAGTAGCTTTGTAGTATAGTTTCAAGTCGGAGATTGTGATGCCTCCTGCCTTCCCTTTCTAACAAAGGAAGTAAAAGATCTATACAGTGAAAATTACATTACTGTAAAGAAGGAAATCAAAGAAGATTTTAGAAAATAGAAAGATATTCCCTGTTCATGGATAGGAAGAACAGACATCATGAAAATGGCCATTCTCCCAAAATTATTATACAGATTTAATACAATCCCAATCAAAATACCACTTGCCTACCTCACAGAGCTAGAGAAAGCATTCCTGAAATTCATCTGGAACCAGAAAAGACCTAGAATAGCAAAGGCAATTCTGGGCAACAAATCCCTTTTTAGACTGTAATACTGAGTGACAAATATAACATTGAGTCCATACTCACCAGGGTTATGATAATAAAATAGAAAAATGGTAGGGGAAAAAGTACTGAATATTCTTAAGAAGTGTCTTTTTAAGTGGTATTTTCTTAAAGAATATGATATGAGCCTATTGATTGATTAATCTCTCTTGCGTTGACCAAAATATAGATGCCTTTTCTAAAAACACACACAAAATGAAATGAAAATATAAATATAGAAAGCACTGGAAGAAAGAAATTCAAAGACTGATTAAAAATACCGGAGGCAATTTAAAACATATGTATTCAAGTAATAAAATCTTAAAATTTAGCAGTCAGTAGCACCTTTCTAGGATTCTTTTTTAAAACCACAATATTTAACTTGAATATAATAATGAGGAATTGATCATATAAATCTAAAAGTTACTGGGAAATTTTTAAAACTTATAGATCTCAAAACAATTAGTGTCATGAAAATCATTTGTGCTGTATGAAATGAACTTTGCAGGTAAATTAATCAAACATTCTAAAGGTCATGACAAGTATATGCAAAGTATGACCCTTAGATACTGTGTCAAAAACAGGAACAAGAAAAGAAAAAAGAAAATAAAATTGCTTTGAATGACGTTGCAAATTCAATATATATTGAATAACGTTATATCAAATGTTTGAGACTGGGATACATTTGTAAAAAGAGATATAAGTAAGACTTTTAAAAGATTCATGTGAAAGTTAATGATATACGCTATCTACAGCTTACTTTAAAAAAGTTAGCAGTTAAATATATATGCATATATGTATATATATTATATATGTAAATATATATTATGCACATGCAACCACAGACATATATGCAATTTACAAAGAGAACAAGGGAACAATATAGCAAGCCATGCATACGTGTGTCTGTGTGTGTCCCTGTATGTGTATGTTTCTGTGTCTGTGTGTATGTGTAGGTAAACACGGGATGTTTCTTGTACAAATTTTTCATCTTTTCTGTAGGTTTGAAAGTTTTCAAAATAAAAACTTAGAAAATTTTAGATAAATCACAATCTGTTTTTGAGGCTTTTGCACTCGAAACAATTATTCTGTTTACAGTTTTCAAGCTCAAACTGTGCCACATCTGTAGTTGAGTCTATGATTCTCTCTCAGAGATGTGAGAACATGGTAGCTCATTTTTGGTGATTTTCTCTAGACATGTATTATGGTTTTAGTTAAAACTCAGGTAGAGCGATCTATTCTACCAGAGCAAGTTTTCTGAACAAGAAGAACCGTAACAGCACAACAAAGATATTTTTTGATAATTTTTACATCACTAAATAGTAATAATGAACAAATGTTGCATAGAGGCAAATATCATTTAACCACTGACTCTAGAATTGATAGTTGGTAATAAAGCACACATTAAAGCATGTCAATAAGAAGATCATGAGACCTGAAATTTAGTCCTCAGACCCAGAAATTGTTATATGGATTTAAAAGTAAGGACAATAAAAGCAAATTTTAGACTCAAAGCTTGGTTTCAGTACTGAAACTTTTATGTAGTTTAGCTATGACCTTCAGAAACACTATGCTTCAATTCTACAGTTTATAAAATAAAACAAATATATATGTTTATATTAAATTACCTTTTTAAAAACTTTTTTTATTAGTACATGCAGTATATGCATTTTGCAGTCATGACGAGCTGTCCCTACTGTTGGCTTTTCACATTAAATAATAGCAATTCCTTGATTTTCTAACAGAAGTAAAAATTCAATAGGTTAGAATATTCAATAATGTTCTCAATTTTAAACTCCTTTACCCCAAAATATTTCTCTATAATGATTCAGACTTAACAGTTAACAAAATCAGTATTTTATTTGTTTACATTTAGCATTTTCGCTCCAATTGCCATCCCCAGTCATTACATTTACTTAATTGGCTCATATTATTTTTATAGTTTTCTAAAATATTAATACTTTCAATTAGTACTAGGTATTATTTATCCTATAGAGATACTAATTTCTGATCTGTGTATATATAGACATATATACATATATGTAATTTAGAAGTTGTCTATATAATGATGCTCTACAAAGAACCATTTTCTTATGGGTACTCTAATACTGAAACATTATCTGAGAACTATGATATAAAAGCATACTCTTTGTAAAACTTTTAAAGAAAGGTAAGACAATTCTTCCCTTTGTCATCATCTTTAAACATTGAGTTTAAAACTTCCAATACTAAAATAACAGATAAGTATCTTGAGTAGGCTTTTTAGTTTAAATGTTTTATTACAACCAAAAACCTTCACAATTCAATAAATGAGGGCTACTAAGTTTAGATGAAAGTAATCCCAAAGCACAGTTATCTGGAAAGTATGAGCAACTTCAATTTCTACCCCCAATTTTTGTGTTCTAGATCTTAACCATTCATAGCACAGGTGTTTTGCACATTCCTTTCTTAGACATTAGCTTGATAGCTGAAATCAATTTCTAAAAATGGTTTGCTTACTTATAGATAATTTTTACAAATTTACTATTGTACAAGTGGAAAACTAAAATACTGTTGAATTTTGGCAATTTAACATTTGGAAATGTTATCCATAGATTATATTTAAATAAATTTTTCCTTTGCTATTGCTAATGGAATCAAAATATTCAGGTGGAAGGATATCACTTGATTTTTAATTAAAGTTTTTTATTACCCAGAATTTTTCCCATTTAACCAAAGGTCTTATTTCTACTTCTTGGGAAGTGGCTCTGTGGTTTGCTGTAGGTACAACCAAGTGGAAAGCTGAGTGCTCACCTCTTTACCAATGAGCTTGTAGCTGCAAGGCTTCAAGCTACATAGCATATATCAATAAACTCTCTTAATTTAACTAAGAAATATTGACAATACTAACAGCAAATCACTTTTTGTTCAAACAGTATTGTCTTGATCATCTGCCAGAAAATATGTTGAGTTTTTTCTATTGTACAGCAATTTTTGTACCAAACTCCTTGGAATTGTGTGTCAAAGTGTTCTGAAATCTTTTTAACATCAACAAGTGATTAAACAACTGATCTATGAATTACAGCAGGACGAATACTCTCATGAATTTGCCATCACCTCTAAAACTGTCACCTATTTTCCGTACCTCAAACGATAAAATCATTTAATTTTGTTCAATTATAGTTTCATTGTTTCCTGCTTGTAAATCTTATCTTTCCTGTTAAATGTCACCTTTTCTACTATTTTTGATACAATAAATGAGCACAAAGAGGATTCCAAAGAAAGAGAACTTGTTTTACCTATAAATGCTCATTTTTCTGCAAGACATAACTTGCATAAAATACTTATTAAACCATTGATGGGCCAGTCATTCAAGCAAATGGTAGAATTTCTTTTTCAGGGGAGTAATTAAAGCACAACAGATATTTTATAATGTCCATCATTTTGCTTGCAGGTATTAAACCTGAGCAAAATTACTTTTGAAGAATTTTTTTAACCTTGTTTGATTCTATGACTTTAAGAGTAAAAGCATAAATTTAGGATAATTTTGAAATAAGAGGTCAAAGGCAATACTGCGTTGTAAATTAAGGGGAAGTCACCACATCAGTGGCTGATGTATAACACTTCCTTCTGATAGAAAGCACCTTGAAGCACAACTCGGACAAGGTTTTTTTTAAAGTAGTAGGAGAGGAAAGAAACCAGAAATTCTTAAGGACCCACTATAAAAAAGCATTTTTAAAAATTTAGGAGATAAATAGTGCTATAAACATTCTGCAAGAATTTAAGATTCAGAAATAAAGTTTATCTAGTCAAAATGATAGAACTGGGATTAGAACCTATGTCTCTCAGTTTCTCATGCTAATTTTACTCCCTATATAATATTTTCAGGAAATTGTTTCGCCTACTTTGCCATCTGATGTGCTGGAAAGAAAATATCTTTAGGGGTTTGAGGATGTAAATAGTATTATTTGGTTACAATCTAGCATATAGTTCACTATGTTCCTGAACTTAATGTTTTTATACCAAAAAATGCAGTACTCTTTTATTCTGTATTTTAATGCTGAATATATTACTGTATACTTATGGTAATGACACAAAGTATGTGAAGTAAAATGTTGAAGTCGCCTCTCTACTGCCATCTCTGATTTCCCTCCCACCTCCTATTCCTGCTTCCGCATTAAATCATTTTAAGTAAGTTGCTATATGTCATTTGGAGTGTTTTTGATTTGCCTATGTATTTGCAATGAGCTTATGCCATGCATATTGCCCTTTGATTTGATTTTAAATCAGTATTTATTGTGAGCACATTTTCATATAATTTGCTGCATTTTAAAGTATTCACATATCATTTAGATAGCATTATTATATTTAACTCTTCTTAGTATCTAAATCATAGTATGGGATAATACTTTATTGAATCATCTCCTTATTGATGACTATTTAGATTGCTTCCCATTTGTAATTTATTAATAAATGCTTCAATAAATATCTTAGTTAATATATTTTCTCATATAATCATTTCTGAAGATATGTACTATGAAAATTTTTAAAGAAAATAGTACATCCAATGTCCATTCTTAAATTTTTACATATCATATTATATGCAAATGCACCAGGGCTTGAACTTACAACCTCACATCTGCCAGGCAGGCGCTTAAGCCGCCGAGCCAAACTCCCGGCCCTAGATTTTCTGAGGCAGGGTCGCACTGTGTAGCTCAGGCGGGCCTTGCACTCGCATTGTAGCCCAAGCCGGCCTCAAACTCACAACGCTCCTTCTAACTCAGCCTCCCGAGTGCGGGGATTAAAGGCATGCGCCACCACGCCTGGCTTCTATATGCAATTCATAACACATGAAAACTTGCACTACTTCCAACAGAGAAAATTTACTGACATTTCTTATTGATACATGTTTTAGTCATTGCCAAGCTGACAGATATGTGCTCCTGTGTGTGTGTGTGTGTGTGTGTGTGTGTGTGCAATACAGGAGACTGAAACCAGGGCATCATGCATGCTTGGCAAGTGCTAACTCACTGAGCTCTGCACTCCCAGTCCTTTATAAAAGTGGTTTGCTGTTTTAAATTTTGAGATAAAATCTCACTTACTTGCCAAAGCCAGATGTTAACTTACAAACCTGCAGCCCCAGTGTCAGGAATAGCTGAGATTTCAGATATGATATGTGTCACCATGCCTGGCTTGTTTATTTTTAATATAAATGAATTGAAGCAAAGTTTTCAAGTATTTTGGGTCATTTTTCTTTTCTTATGATTTATAAGTTCAAACGATTTTTTCTTTTTTATCATATCTGTGTTCTAATTGCTTTTTGTATGCTTTTATTTACAGTAGCTATTGGATCTGGTTTGTGGTACAAGCTGCAAACATTTTTTCCTTGTTAGTTATCTGTCCTGAATGACTAAGGCACACAGTTCCTTGCCTCTAGGAAGTCACCGAATTTGTAAAGCAGTACATATAAACCATTATACATGAATAAGAAGTATAATAAGAATAAGAAGTGTACATGAATAAGCAGGAAAAGCATTGATTTTAGGGTCCTGTGGAAGAAGCTAAGAATTGGCACAATTGTAGAATTGGAGGATAATTCACAGTAGATATGGCATTAAAACTCTGTCTTTGAAAGCAAGGAGTAGTTTTCAAAGAAAAAAAATGGAGCAGAGACATTTCAGATGGAGGTATTTTATGTTCAACATCAAGAAGATATGAGTTTGGGTTAGAGTGAGAGGTAAAATGGAACTAGAACATGGTACACATGGATGGAGTAATAAGAAATTAATGTTAGTTGGGGCCAGATTTTAATTAGCTCTACTGAATTCAATGTGAAAGCAATCCCTAGAAAAAATGAACTATTTACACAAAGAAGAGTAATATCAGTTTTGGTTTATCAAACTTGGATAGGAAATGTGTGCTATTTTATTGAATTGAACATCGATCAACAATTGGGGAAGTAAAATGATAAACCATTTGAAAAGTAAAGGCAGAAGCATTAATATAAATGGATGTGTGATTTTTCTCATCCTCATAGTGTTTTAGCTTTATTGTGAAAGTTTAATTTATCAGGCATTTTGATTTTGGTTTTAAACACTGAATTGCTTGACCTTTCATTTGAAGATTATTCGATGTGAGGTGGCAGGGAGGGAGGTCTTCTGGGCAAAAGTTTAGGAAACACAAAGAGAGTCCACAAAAAGCTGGAACTTGATGAAGAATGGGACAAAGAGTGCTACATTTATTATTCATGATTGTGCTGTCACAGAAATTTCAGTGTTGAAGAAGATAATGTTGGCCAAAATTACAGTTGCCAAGTTGGGGACTCCCGAAGACAAGGACTGGCCACTTCATATATACTGTATCTTGTGTTTTCTCCCTCAAGCTTTGTCTAGCACACTGTCCAAAGCACTGGAATCATACTTAATTGTAAATCCTCTTTTGGTGCTTGATATTTTTCTGTCCAACATAATTAACATGTAATTTCCTAACTGTCCTAACAAATGCTGCTTCCGGGTTTTTGAGATGCTATTTCCTGTATGGAGAATGCTTTTACTTCTATGACTTTCTTCCTCTGTTCCTTTCTTTGTCACCTGGTCACTTGGTAAAATACTTTAACTTGTACAGAACCGGGGTTTCATCTCTTCTGAAAAGCCCACCTTGATTCCAGATGTGATTAATCTCTTCCATAGGAATCTACCACTGATTATCATTACAGTTATCACTAGCCTAGATATGTTTGCAGAACCCAGTGACTCTGAAAGCTGTGATGTTAAGGATTTCCTCTTTGATTCTTCAGTGTTTAGAACGGTTTTCCCACATAGTAGAGGCTCAAAATATCTTTGATGAATGGATAATTAGATGTTTTTCAAATCTAAACTAAATTTGAATTCAATTCTAACTATGCCTAATCCTTGGTAGTTACAAACATGTATTTAAGAACTGTACATTTATATTTATCTCATATTCAAGAAACAGACCTTAGTTAAAAACAGATATGAAAGTCTGTTATATCATCAAATCAAGTTAGGACCAAATTCTATCAAACATGTTATTGAAAGTATTATTATGTGGTATAGTCAGCCAGTCATTTCAATGATTTTTAGTTGGGGGCTTCATTAGTATATTCCTCTTCTTTCTTTCCTCATGTGAAAAACCACAGTGCTAATTTAATTTTAAGTGGCAAAATGTAACTTGGATTTTGGAATTAAGTCAAGCCACAGGAACAAAATTATGTTTATAGTCACTCAGCTTTACTGCTGTTCCAACTAGATTTTCATTATGGGAGGAATAATAAGCACTAAAAGTTTACGTTTATTTTGCTTGTTTTCTTTCCTCTCGTATCCTTTCCAAAGGGTCACTCATTACTTCTTTCCAAATAACTGGACAATTAAATTGATCTACGTAAAACTGGACACTGGAGTACATGGGGAAGTTCTAAGTAGCTCTAGTTACCCTCAAGATGACAGGAAATTGCCTATTGCTGCTTTCTCAGGGCATCAGTCTTGAAGTAGGGAAAAAATAAATTACAGATACACACTTGATCATGAATGTGCTGACACACACCTGTATATAAATACATGGTTGTAAGGATCCCAGGAGTAGATATCAGTGTCTATTGCATAAACTGAATCTCTAACTGAGTATTATTTCCTATACTAGTGTTCTTCCACAGTTTGAGTTAACCTCATCAATTACTGAAAAATATTTTCTGGAATATATCATAAAATGTCATCAGTGTAGATTTACCTGTAGAAAAGTCATATTCAACTCAAGGAATATAAAACTAGTGTACTGTGCTTTTGAAGACAAGAGACTTTTAAAATTTTTTCTACTTTGGAATTCTCATTAGAATTCATGCAACATTTAAGCCTGTGTTTCTGATTTATTAGGTGGAAGAAAGGTGAATATCATAAATTAGGTTAGCAAATATCTGTGAAGATACCAAAGATTATCTGTGAGAAGAAAAGGAGTGCTTGATAGCTGGAATGCATCAATTCCCATCTAAATTGATACATTGTTTAAAATCCTCTAAATTTTGTCCCAACCAAACAAGGTATTCCATTTGGAGAAATTTTACTTTGAATATTGTAAGTTAACTTTTCTCGTAATTTTCATCAAAGAAATTGCTTCATTGTAGGTCTTGTGCTTATGCCATTGTTTGATTCTATACAAAATTTATTCTGACTTATATTTCAGATTTCTTCTTTATACTTAATTTTCTTTCCTTAATCGATTGTGCAAATACTCTATGAACTTTTGCATGCAGGGAAAATATGATACAAGAGCAAAACATAAAATTTTGGAAAGCTGTGCCATTCAACTTTTTTGACTTTGAACAAAGTCTTTCTGCATCTCAGAGTCCACATTTTAAATTTGGAAATTCTTTATTGTCTCTTGTTGTCAGAAATAAATAATGAAATAAGGTAAGGGTTTTTTTTGTGTGTGTTTTTGTTTGTTTGTTTGTACCGGGAATCTAGAAGTATTTTTCAGAAGCAGAATAAATATAAGCTCTCTTTAAACTGTGTTTTTTGATAAAGTAAGAAAATTCCAGTTATTTTTTAATTCTCTAGTTTACTTAACTCTCTTCTGTTAATACAGTAAAGACACGAAATTTTTCTTTATTGACAATTAAAAGACAGATTATGTCACATGTTTAATTTGGCTATTATTAGCAATTACATTAACCAATTATATGAATTAATGAACTGTAATTATGTCTTGTAATATCACTGAAATATATTTTTATTGTTTGTCCTAACTGGTGGTAAGATATTATTTCTTACCAATTTTCCTGTGAGTGTATTATTATTCTCTAGTTAGTAGTAACTTGTTATCATTCCCTGAGTTGTGTTGTTACTTTCAATTTAGAGGCAGAAAAATAAATTTTAACAAAATAAAGTGGGAAAACCCACCAGTTAGTGGATTATACTTACTGTGCATGCATTTTCAATTCCTGTTCTATTTTTATTTTGTGTTATTTTACTTTCTATCTTATTTCCATTCTTTTTAACTTTCATTCTGAGGAAAATAAGAAGACCTTCTTTGGAGTTCTGCTTCCCATTCAGTTTACCAGCAGGGACTGTCTATTACTAGTGTAATATCATCCTTATCTGGAGGTGCCTCTGTCAGTTCTTCAGCTGCTTTTCTTCCTGTCAGTCACAGTAAATTTTAAACAGAGGTAATATTATGACCTGTATAGTGATATTTGCCTTACTTTTTCTTTTATGATTTTTATTTTACTTTTCTTGTTTAGTGAGTTGAGAAATGTGAGATTTAAGATTCTAAGAATAAAGAGAAATTTAAAAATACAATTAACTAGGTATTTAGATGTTTGAATTGCAACTAAGTTACTTACTTTAAGACTCATAATGGCACTTATTCTCTAATAAACCTGTTGACTGTTTGGACCCTCATTAAAAAGAATCTACAGTTTGCAGGAATTTCTCTATATGCTATAGAAAAATAAGAGAAAAAAATTAGTCAGATGAATTTGTACTAGCATTAATGACTTTTCACACTAACCACTCGGGATTTGCTCTCTTGGCAGATAGAAATATCAACCCATTTTATTTTCTGTAATGCATGCAAAGTGCTGTATTGTGCAACACATTTCAAATTTTTTATGAACCTTACTGTCTGCCCTCAACTACTTGGGTTAGAGCCTCAGAACCAGGAGTACATTGCTTTCATAACATTTATTGTTTTATGATATACAACCGTGCCATACTTAATGATTAGATTACATTCTAGGAAATGTATTGTTAGGCAATTTCATGGTTGTGAACACATCACAGAATGTACCTAACAGAAAGTTACATGGAATAGTGTACTGCATACCTATGTCCAGTGGTGACTGAAATGTTGTTATGTAGCACATGACCATATTTCCGAACTGCAGATGCAAGTAATTTTGAATATTCTAAATTTTTAAGAGTGAAATCCTTATCCTCAAATCCAAATCAGTCCCGTAACTGATGCATTCTTTTGAAAATTTTGAATGCAAATAGAAAATATAACAGGTATTCTTTCAGTAACTTTAGAATATGACAGTAAAGCACTGCAATATGGTAATTGATCAAGAAATAATGAACTTCAATTATTTTTGAAGTGCAAGAGTGTAAAAACAGCATTTCGCAATTAATCAGTGCACCAGAAAATTAGTTGAACCAGAACAATTCATTCTTTGAGCACATCCTCTTATATAAAATTGATATCATAATTGACAGAAAATGTGGGAGTTTATTTTTTTAAATAGCTCACTTCAGTCTAAAGAGAGTCTGTTTAAAGTGTTTTTTTTTTTTTTTGTATTCAGAATCATAAAATAGTTAAGTGTGCCCACCAAGGATGTACACTAGACACGGAGAGCGAGCGTGTCTTTTCTGGTGAAGGATAATATACTATGAAGTTCACCATGAATTTTTTTCACTACCATTATTTCTTCAACTGATTTCACAGTCGGAGAGGGATGACTACTCAGTTTCTTAAGATCTCCTCTTAAGGTTAGGTGGTTTGTTTTCGAACCCACGTGAATTTATAAATGTGTTTGGTCTACATACGATGGGTATACCTGAATCTGAAAGGGAAATTGGCCTAATTTCTCAAGAGGTCTTTTTTTTAGTTCTGTTTGGGACCAAATATAGTACTTTTGCTTGAGCATTTGAGAAGGCATATAAGCAATTATACAGCTGTTACTTTACTCTGCACATATTTCAGATCACAATTATGGCACTTCAAATTTTCTCTCCCTCCCTGCTGCACAGAATTTGGTGATGCACCCTGGTTTTCATGTTGTAGATTTTCCTTTTTAGTCATAATATTTGTTTTCAAAATTTCATTATTTTTATTGACAGGTCTTGGGATATATATTCTATACATTCTCATCTGCTTAGAACACACCTTCCCTACTCTGCTTGCAAACTCCTGCTGTTCCTTCAATTCCCCTCTCTTCACAGAAGCCATCTGTAATCTTTGTCCCACGGGACTCAGTGTTGGCTCCATGTGATCTCCATTAACTCTGCATGGAAACTTTTTAAGTCGCACATTACCCCTTGTTTCAACTGCTTTTTTCCTTCTCTCTCTCTCTTGAAACCTTGGACTGTCTTTAATGTGCTTTTATATCCCTAGCATCTAACCAGAGCTATACTTGGAACATAGCATAAGATAAATATGTTTCAATACATAAATAATTTAGCAGTTTTTTTCAGTTGCTCAACAAGTTTGCCTTGGTGTTTGAATGTGTGGTGGCAGAAAATGGAGCTTGGTGGGGGTTATTAATCACTGACCTTCAGTGACTGTGGTGAACTGCCTTGGCAAATGTGTTCATGAATTTCGGCAGAACATAATCTTTTAATTAATAATGACATTTCTTGGTGTATTTTGAACAGTGTTGAAAGTTTTAAAGCTATAGAGTAACCGACTGATATTATGCTTCCTAGGCTGGAAAGATTTATGGATTGCCTTCCTTTCAGTTACTGTATGTGAAATCTCTGGGTTTTTCTCCTTGATAAATGTTATCACTGGGACAAGCATTTTCTTTCTTTTTTTTTTTTTATTTAAGGGGACAAGCATTTTCAAAAGGTGTTTGATCCCTGTGATTTCACTAAACATGGCAACCTTATTGAGTATTTTTTCCATTTTTTTTGTGGTTTTCTTTCAGTATTGAATATAATGTGAACATTACAGAGTATGTTTGTATAAACATTCTTGGATTTCAGCAAATCACATTAGCAATGTTTCCTGGAACACGTACGATAGGTAAAGCAGATTAACCTTTTTTAAAGAAATTTATTTATAAAATGTGATACTATGTTATTATACAATGTACAGCTAAGCCACAGATGACTTATGATTATAACTTGTAAAACTAGTCATATTTTAGAGCAAATGAAACACTTATTCACTGAAATATATGGGTAAAATTTACATGCAGTTTGATTTGTTTTACTCCTCTCTACTGTCAAGTATATTAATAATTGTGTTTTTTACTTTTATACTATTAGCAGAGTTGAGTTTTATCATCATACAGAATGCCATGCAAGCAATTATTTTAAATAAAATGCACTGGTATGTAGTATACATAATACTAGAACCATACATTGTTTATAAGTCTTTTCATCTAACATAAATGTGCAGCATTTCTTATATTTTTCAATAAAAAGAATGGAGCAAAAATGGGTAAATTCTTCAACTGTTAATATTGTTCTATCTAGCTCACCTGCTATAATTCTATTTTAATGTCTAAAAATGTGAAAGGACAAAAAGTATTGCAAAATATTTCTTCAACTTTTGGTGGTATACAATACTGTTTTTATTGGTTCATAGGTACCAAGCTTTATTCAAACTGTGAAGTGCTGTGGATTTCTTTGTGAATCACCATATCTGAGCTAATGTGGTGGTGGTTTACAAAGTAATTCATAGTGCTTCACAGGTGCTTCTGCAATTGATCTGCACCTCGAAGCCTAGGATCACTTTACTGAGCCGTTGAGAACAAACATTTTGTTTTTATAAAAGGTCACAAGATCCCCAGTGGATATACTATAGAATTCCTTCATTGGATGTTTAAAGTTTAGCAATGTTCAAAACTATGACAAACACCCAGAAATTATGGTTTCTTTTCTTAAATATATGTGTTTTACATAGTTGCTCTCTCGTGTTCTTTTTTTTCTGAAAATTCTAATCTTTTCTTTCTTATAACTAATTTGTAACAATAATTGGTCAGAAAACATAACACATCAGAAACAAATCCATCGAATTAGCATTGCAAAATCATAAATCTACCACTTCGATATTTAAAAATTTTTACTTTTATTTGGATTGTTATTTATGTATTCCTGCATAATTATAATACATAAAGCTTATACCCAATGAATGTATTAATTAAATGATTTGACTGCTGAATTATCAAGTTGTCATATCACTATGATGCAGTGGTTTTGTAAATAATCAAAATTTAATTTCATTCCAACTAGAAAAATATCGCTGTGGGTAAACAAATACCCTTAATGTGCAAAATCATATAGTATATTAAGACACGCATTCTTGGGACACTTATTTCTAGTTTTTCTGTGGAAAAAATGAAACCAGTTTCTATGGTTT
Source organism: Dasyprocta punctata (assembly GCA_004363535.1). Taxonomy (NCBI): domain Eukaryota; kingdom Metazoa; phylum Chordata; class Mammalia; order Rodentia; family Dasyproctidae; genus Dasyprocta; species Dasyprocta punctata. The sequence goes on along the minus strand of RJWM01026858.1, from coordinate 4,264 downwards.
CATTTTATGATGGAAAATATTGAGTAACCTTTACAGGGTCACAAAGACTAATTATCTGCTGGAATATTAATTTTCAAATTTCTATTGTACATTAACTTGAACTTTGTGAACATTTTCATTATTATGATTACTTTGGTTGATTTCTGAACCATTAATCAAATCATTGGTAGTTAATTATTTTAATAAACAATTCAAGATCCAAATAGTCATTTTGATTTTAGCATACTGTTTTTGCTTACAGGGCTAGAATGTAAGTTTCATCTTGAAAAATTTTAACCTTTTGTTTCTTAAGAGACATTATCCTAGGTAATGATGGTAGAGTTTCCTGAAATTCTTCTGGATCATCTGTAAATAAATCTAATATTCCTCATGACTTTATTTTTGTCTTGTTATGTTGAAGTTATGCATGTACACTATAAGGTTGGGTGACTTTAAATAAATTATCACATTAAACCATTAAGCCTTTCTGTCCCATAAAGTTAGTATACTATTTTAAGCATATATACATACATATAATGACTCAATATATATGCTTTTAACATTAAAATATACTTATATAAATACTGTTAGAAAAGCTTTACAGAATTATCTTTCTATTCTAAGTTTAAAATATGATTAAAACATGTTATTCTAATTTCTTTCTCTTTAATTCAACAACATTTACAGTTATCATTCCTTCCCCCAAAGCATGCACAGTTATGGCCTTGTTTCTTCTTAGGACTATGCATTCATAAGCCAGCTCCTCAGAGCTGCTGCAGGATTTTCAGTGCTTCTGGTGGGAGCTCCATTTCTGGGAGGTGGGGATAGGCAGGGGATGAGTCTAAGAAGACAGGTTTCTGAGATCCGTTTGTCCTAGAGCACTTTTGAGAATTCTGCTTTATGTAGGAGACAAGTGCAAAGCTTATATTTTAATGACAATATTTGAAATGATGATATATAGAGAAGAAAGTCATAGTATTTTCTGTTTTATAGAACTTTCGATTTACTGAAGGTAAAATCAGATTCTTTAACACTACCTGATAATCACCCATCGGCACCCTGTATCATAATTCTAATCTTAAATTGCTTGTATTTATTTTAACCTAACAGTGGTTTCCCATTCTTAAGTACATTCAGATTTACCAACAATATATTAATTTTGACTTCAGTTTGCAGCAGAACATGTGCTCAAAGCCCACATCCATTTGATGCAGAGTTAGGATCAAGCTCTTCTAACTTTTGTGAGAACAATATAAGAATACATATTTTTTAGAATGAGTGTATCAGTATGAAACTAGAACAGGGCCGGGGATGTACCTCAGTGGCCTAAGTGCTGGTCTGGCAGGCATGAGGTTGTGAGTTCGATCCCAGATACAAAAACAAAACAAAACAAGGCTTCTGCCCTTGCTTGCAGAAAATACAACAGGTGAGATTTTGTATATAGAGGGATCTATTATAAGCTGCTGGTTCATAAAGATCTGGAGACATTGCAAGTCCAATATCTGGACAGGACAGCAGATGGCAAGTTCTGGAAGACCTGGATTATGTATCTAGAGGCAGTCTGCTGCAAGAATTCTTTCCTGCTCCAGGAAGGTTAGTCTTTGTTCTAGTAAGGTCTTCAAGTAATAGGCGAAGCCTAGTCACATTATTGGAATGTAATATGCTAAAGTACATTGATTTAAATGTTATTCTCATCAAAAATCACTTTCACAGAAGTATCAGAGTAATGTTCATTAGATATTTAGACACCATGATGTAACCAAGTTGACAAATTTAATTATCATAATTAACAGTGAAAATATTATTTTTTCAAAAACTTAAAATTTTAGTATTAAATAGAAAATATTTCTCCTAATATTGTCTTTTTTGTTTTGTTTTGTTCGTGTTTGTTTGTTTAGTTTTATGAGGCCAGGTCTCTGTATGTAGGTAGTGTAGGCTGATCTTGAGCTCACAGTGTAGCTGTTGCTGGCCTCAAACTCATGGTGATCTCCTGCCTCAGCTTCCCAAGTGCTGGGATTGTAACTATGTGCCACCATGCCCGTGCCTGGCCCACTAACATTGTCCTAATTATTTTTTACAATATATCTCTGGTATGTGAAGATTAATATATTTGTATTTCATTTAATGTATTGATGGTTCAGTTAGTTTATGAACATTTCTTTGGATATATTTGCAGTTAAAATGTTCTTGATCTCAAAGAATTATAGAAATATTTGCCATGTAGGCATGATTTATTACATGTACTAATTTCATTTTAATACATTTTAATACTTTTGAGCAAATGCATGAGTTTTAAAAAATTTATTATATCTTTTTCATATTAATAAAATTATCTTTTTTATGTTCCTTTCTGAACTTATTGTACTTGATATACTTTAGGTACCAAATAAGTATTTGCTAGATAAGTAAATGCATTAATGGAATTCCAATATTCCTACCAATAAAAATGAATTTTCTCAATGGTCATATACAGATTAAAAACATTTTTTGCTACTTGATTTGTCTGTGACCCTAGTTTTGATTTAAGTAAATGATTTTCTACTGCATATATTATAATCATGAAAAAATTACAACATGAATAAAGCAACCATCTTATCTAAAAATTAATGAAAGGAGAAAAAAGTGGGGAATTTTGCTAGCATAATTGAATGTCACATCAAATGTAAGTGAAGCACTTAGATAAAGGAACTTATTATCAGTCTATGAGTTTTAAAAAGTTCAGTTCATTTGAATGCTTACTTTTAAAAGTACTTCAACTGAATTACTCGAATTTTGAAGATATTAGCTGTGTACTAATTAGCAGTTAGTAGAATATCAACCTTTTATTTTCATGTGGGTATACTTAAGTGGTGTAACTGAGCAGCACTGTAATCAGTGTCCTAATTTCATCTTCTTGAGAGACTGTACTTTTACAGCCTGTTCCCCAAATAATAATTAGAGAAGTAAATTAAATCTCTGCAATTCTGCTTTAGAAAATAATGCGGTGAGCCATAAGCAAAAAGAAGAATGGGAAAAGTAAACAAAGTTTTCTTTAGGAAAGGAACTACTATTTTAAGAAATCTTGATTCTTTTTTCAGGTTATTTATTTGTATCATCCATCTCATTTAATCTCTAAATTGAGTGTTATTGTTCCATTTTACAGATGAAAGACTGAAAACACCCTAAGTTCTAAATCTCTGCTTTATACTATGATGTACTACCTATCTGCTGATATTCAGAAGTTACAGGCATAAAGATTTATAGCATATAAAAAAGGAAATTCTACAACAGAAAAAAAAATTACAGAAGGCACACTGAGAAAATATTTCCACTTTTCTCCCTGATACCATCAGATTCATTTTTAACTGTGTAATTCATTGTGAGGAAACTAGCTTCTTAATTTTGCCTGAAACAAGGCATTTTGAAATGTTTATGTGATGATTTTTTCAGTTTCTACCAGCACATTCAAATGTCTACAAGTAGTTTAGTAATTAGGCAGATGAGTATTTTCGTGTGAGGCAAATGTGTTAACCTCAGATAACCATTATGCTGGTTAAATTTAAATAGTAGTTTTCCATTACCAGATATACTAGCATTTCAGAGACTACAACACAGGTGCAGAAATGGAGCCCTTTGATGACTAGTGGGTAAACAAACTAGGTGTGCTGCTGAGCTGAAAAGATAAAAGAGCTCTAGGAACAAATGAGACTATAGGGTAGCAAGTGTATTTACCATGCATTAAAGAGATTAGATCATTGTGGGTAGGGAGCATACATGAATATCCGGAATGATAGAATTGTATAATTGGAAATATCTTCCCAATTCATTATTAGATATTCGTCTGCCTGAGAACCGCTGAGTTCAAATTGTGTGAGGACAAAAATCTTAAAACTCTTAGAAAAGAACAGAAAATCATAAAATCAGAATGGAATTACATAAAACCCAAGGAAGAAAATTTTTATAACTGAGATTAAAAAACATCTTTGTCTTTTTAAGTAATAGTTACCATGGAAACATAGCACAGGGCAGGGCCTGAGTGCTTGGGGTACCAGCTTGGAGCTCAGGTTTACAGAAAATCTCTTTGTCAAAGATAGTGCATATGCCTGTTTAGTTATTTAGAGCTAAGAAGGCAGAGATCAAATGGAAAAAAAAATCTATAACAATGTTATAATGTGAGCCACATAAAGTATCTGAAGTTTCTATTTGAAAATAAAATTAAAACATTAAAAAGGGGGAAAAGGCATTAAATTAAATTTTATAATATACTTTATTTAAATCACCATATCCACATTATTATTATTATTAT